>JAAGNO010029242.1:0-25477 GCA_033439905.1 Ceryle rudis
CTATGGATCTGTCAGCCTGACCTCAGTATCAGGGAAGTTTATGGAGTGGTTCATCTTGAGTGAGCTCACACAGCACATAGAAGATAACCAGGGGATTAGGCGCAGCCAGCATGGGTTCATGAAAGGCAGGTCCTGCTTGACCAACCTGATCTCTTTCTATGACCAGGTGGCCCACCTAGTGGATGGGGGAAAAGCTGTGGACGTTGTCTACCTGGACTCTAGTAAAGCCTTTGACACCATTTCCCACAGCATTCTGCTGCAGAAGCTGGTGGCTCATGGAATAGACAGGTGCACTCTTTGCTGAGTTAAAAACTGTCTGTCTGTCTGTCTGAGCCCAGAGGGTTGTGGTGAATGGAGTTAAATCTAGTTGGCAGCTGGTCACCAGTGGTGTCCCCCAATGCTCAGTGGTGTCCCCCAGGGCTTGGTTCTGTGTAATATCCATATCAATGATTCGGATGAGGGGATCAAGAAATTGAGTGGGAGCGTTGATCTACTTGAGGGTAGGAAGGTTTTGCAGAGGGATCTAGACAGGCTAGATCAGTGAGTAGAGGTCAATGGGATGAAGTTCAACACGACCAAGTGCTGAGTTGTGCACTTGGACCACAACCCCAGGCAACGCTGTAGGCTTGGGGATGAGTGGTGGAAAGCTGCCTTGGCAGAGAAGGACCGGGGGCGCTTGATGAGCAGCCGGCTGAACATGAGCCAGCAGTTTGCCCAGGTGGCCAAGAAGGCAAACAGCAATGTTGTGGTTTAAGGGTGAATAGACGCAGGCTGGCAGAACAGGTGGTAACCCCAGGGTCCTGAGAAGTCAGAGGGCAGCTGTTATTTCCTCCCCTTCTCTGCCACACTCCATAGAACAAGGAGACAGGAAGGCGGGGGGTGGCTCTTCCTTCCCAGGCTCTGGGATCTGCAACAGCATCTGGGTCCATCAGGCCCTGACTCCACATGCACCACGCGATCCATTGCCATCCAAGATCGGGTTTTGTATAGAGTTCTGTATCCTTCTGCCCTTAACATTCCTTTTTCTGTTTTTCCAACATTATTCATTAAATCTGGTACAGTCTTAACTTCCAGTCTTGGGTGAGGCTTCTTTTTTCTTTCCTTACTCCTCTTTTTATGCCCCCCCTGGGAGGAATGGGGGAAGGGGGCTAGTCCTGCTCCATGTTTTATGTGGTCTTGCTCTGAGCAATGGAGACAAGCATCCTGGCCTGTATCAGAAATGGTGTGGCCAGCAGGAGTAGGGAGGTGATCGCGCCCCTGTACTTGGCACTGGTGAGACTGCACCTTGAGTAATGTGTCCCGTTTTGGGCACCACAGTACAAGACAGACATTGAGGTGATGGAGCGGGTCCAGAGAAGGGCAATGAAGCTGGTGAGAGGACTGGAGAACATGAGGAGAGGCCAAGGGAGCTGTGATTGTTTAAACTGAAGAAGGTGAAGCTGAGAGGAGACCTTATTGCTTTCTACAGCTACCTGAAAGGAGGCTGTAGTGAGGCTGGTGTTGGCCTCTTCTCCCTAGTAACTAGTGACAGGACAAGAGGAAATGGCCACAAGTTGCACCAGGGGAAGTTCAGATTAGATAACAGGAAGAATTTCTTTACTGAAGGAGTAGTTAAACATTGGAACAGGCTGCCCAGGGAAGCAGTGCAGTCACCATCCCTGGAGGTGTTCAAAAAATGGGTGGATGTGACACTTCAGGACATGGTCTAGTGGTCATGGAGGTGTTGGGTAGAAGGTTGTACCTGATGATCTTGGAGGTCTTTTCCAACCTTAATGACTATGATTCTATGATTATAAACACTCCTCCATCACCGTCATTCTCTTCCATGGTACTGTGAGAGCTGAAGAGATTGCAGGGCAGGAGGGTGCCACATGCAGAGTTGGTGGGGGGAGCCCTGGACTGGGATATCTGTGTGCTGTGTGGGTATGAAGGTCAGTACTGAGCTTTATTAGCCTGTTGGTGAGGTGGAAACAAGCCATGCCTCTGGTGTGCTCTGAACACACCTGGAAAAGCTATCTGTGCCTTTTCACCTCCACCAACTTGAAGCAGAGACTAAAAAGAAGACAAGCAAAACCTGGCAAGCAGAACCTCTCTTTTAAATGGTTATTTTTAATGGTACATTTAACTAACACTAACTTAGCCATGGGAAGAGAATTTGGCTGTTAACACTGGCATCTGCTTAACAAACTGAAGCTTTGCATTTGGTGAGGCGTGAGCATAAGACCAATAGTATTACTTGCTAACAGCAGACTCATTAGCATTAATTGCTGGGCTTACTACCACAAAGAGCATTCTGTACCTGTAACAGCAGTTATTAGACATACCTCGTTTTCATGGGAAAAAGTACATAGGAAATTATTAGCAGTGGTGCAGACCTGCTCATAAATGAGGATCTAAATTCTTGGCACTTACCATAACTCAAAACTTCCAGAAGAGTATGAAAAGTGATGAGATGTTCTGGGGAGTGTGTTTTTCATCTTTCCTCACCAGAGAGCTATATTCAAACACGGTTAAAATTCAATCGAAAATAAATTTAAGGGTTATGATGTTCAAAGGCCACAGAAAAATGTGTCCATAAAAATATCTTGCAATTCAGCCAAAAATATTCTTGCAAAAAGCCAAGACTGGCTTTTGCTATCCAACACAGGTTTCAGAACAGGCAAGGAGCTGGGTTTAGAGAAAGAAACTGGGACAGATAAAACAGCTGATCAGATTTGCCACAACTGTGCACTGGCACTTTCAAGAGTGACAGGACTTATCACTTGTGCCCATCAGCAGCTGGAATCCCAAGGCAGTGTATTTGTCTTAGAGGCACCATATTTTGATGCTTGGGATGTGAAACAGGATTTGATGTTGTTTTTCTTTCATAAGATTTCTCAAAAGGTGACACTTCACTCTGAGTTATAAATCAGGATACAGAAGTCACAACTTATAACAAAATCCAGATCCAAGCACCCCAGAAGCATGTGGGCATCTCTGAGTGGCTATGACATGGGATACCTATGAGAGCTGGAAATTGCAGTGACTTGCTTCCAGAGAAATGCCTGTTCCTAACACCTTGTTACTGGGCTGTCAGCTGTGTTGCAAACTCTGTCCACACACAGCAGGTGTGTTGTCTGTAAAAATATAGGAACATGCTGAAGAGTATGAGCTTTACACAGTGCTTTCTGATGAGTAATACTTTCATAGTATATGGTTTGTAGACTATTTACTACTTCCTCTTCAAAAATACTGCCTTTCCACTTTAGCTTAAAAACAGTGCAATGACCAGGAAGGTAGAGGAATGAATGCTTGAGTTGTTTTTCACAGACAGGAAGGTGCTAAATGCAGTGCAGAATAGAGTGGTCATACATTCAAATAGCCTTGGTGATAAATCTTAGTTTAGGTCTTTTAAAATATTACCATTAAAAATACAAAACACTGAACAGGAACAACACTACTCTGCCAGGTGAGAGCTGCTCCAAAATTGTTACAGGGCTGGAGGGCTGAAAGGCACCCTTTGGAAGTCACACCTCTACACTGATCTGCTATCATCCCTTTCTTGGGTCCTGATTTTTTTATCCAGCTCTGTGCCTGGGACTTGAGGGTTGCAGAACCCTGATGCCTGTGGTGACAGGCTGCACTCCTAGCAATGGGAGAGCTTGTGGAAGTCACTGATAGAAGTGAATGGTCCCCTCTTCTTCTGCCAGCTCAACACATGGAACTGGGTTTTCCTTCTCTTGGAGCCCAGCCTCCAAGACTGTTTCTTTAGCTTGCAATCCATTTTGCAAGCCAGTCCTCCCAGCTGGAGAAATCACTCCAAGGCCTGAACCCCTCAAGGATCCCATCCAAACAGAGTCAGTAGGAATGCACAAGGCACTTGACCTAAGCACAGGAATCCAACAGAGCTTCAGTCTCTCCCAGTGCTTGTGGCTTCCAGTCCTGGCCTGGCATTCAGCCCTGGGTGACCACACATAGCTCTAATGGTCATACAGGCTTGTTTCCTGTAGATACCCAAATTGATTTGGGTTTTATTTTTCCCCTGTTGTTCTCTTGGGTCCCCCCCCCCCAGCACTGAAGCCTTGCACCTTGTTTAGCATTGAAAATTGTATGGGGAATAATGATCTAAGCCCCACTGCAGCAAGTGGCAGAGTCAGGATCAAAAGATACTCACCATTATGAACAAAGTTATATTGCTTTCAGGCCGAGAGATATGGCAGCACAGAAAGCAAAGATCTTGCACCAAAGAGTTGGCAGGGGTGCTCCTTGCAACACATGCCTCCCCATTCCCTGCACAGGTGAACATGTGGCAAGTGAGCAAGCTGAAGCGGCCATGGGGCGAAGCTCTCTTTCAATCTGGGTTCCCCTTCTCCTCCCATCCAGCCATCTCCAAACCCTCATTCTCTCACTGTCATGCAGAGGCAGAGGAAAAAACAGGGATCCTGGCAGAGAAGCAAGAGGTCCTCTTCAAGAATGATGGTGGGAGCCCTGCCTCCACCTGGCTGTTTTGGCAGCCAGCACCCTTCCACTGCTATCCAGCAGACAGCACACAAAGAGCTCCTAGAGATGCCAGAGCCTGCAGCAAGCAACAGCATAAGCCAGGTCACTGAAGGAATGACCTTATAATGGCAGCACAACCATCATTACCGGAGGAGCTCCGCCTCAAGAACGTACTGTCCACTTAAAGTGGTTTAAGTTGGCACAAGTCAGGGAAAACACAGGCACTGTGCATTCGGCCAAAGCACCCGTGAGCTGATGGCAAGCTTAAGATATGACTGTGCATCCTCCCTTCAATGTGGTTTGGGAAGTCTGCTCAAATAAAGGCTGCCATGCCTGCCTGTGTGTTCATCACTCATTTATAGTGTGGCCTGAGAACTTCTCTGGCCGTGGAGAACTGCTCCCAGATCATCTTGCTGGCTGCTGACTTTACTGGTTTGCTCAGCAGAGCAAAGACAACTCCCTTCCCAGCACCAGTGTTTGTGTGTTTGTTCCCTGTCTTGTGAAGGAAGGGGTGGGCTCACGATATCTTTCCACAAATGTTACTTAATCCAGCCTGAGGTCTTCCTTCTACAACAGAGCCTTGCATGCCCTCGGCACAGACTCCTGCCACTGATCAAAGTTCCTCTGGTACCCCAATGTGATGTGCAGCATCTCCCACAGTGGCTGAGGCCAAGCTGGGAGCAGTGGTGCTGGTTCCATCCACAGCACACAGTGGAGACAAACGCAGTGCCCCACTCTTGAAGCAAGTTGTTCTTGCTGGTAGTGGCATATTGCTCTTCTGCAAGGTTTTTCTGGGACAGCAGCTGGCACAGTGGAGCTGCTGACAGGCATCAGGGCAAGCCTCCTACGCGGCAGGATGGGGTTCCAGCTGACACGGCCTGGTACCCATCAGCATAAGCCATACTGTGTGCTCTGTCAGTGGGACAGAAATGCTATCATATGCCTGAGCCCGGTCAGGCCTTTTCCTGCCAAGTGATCTGACAGCAAGCGGCTCCTGGGAGGGATGGATGTGTGAGCATGGCCTTGGGCTGCTGTCTCCTTGAGACAGATGATGTAGGGGGATGTCTCTCTAAGGATCTGCACCTCTTTGTGTGCTTGGGGACCCAAGGTCTGCGAAGAAGACATGGGGATTTGGGCAGCTGGCTGCTGGCTTCAGAGAAGCATTTACTTCCCAGGGTGCACAACTGAGCACCGTTTTGTAAGGAGCCAGCAGCTGAGCATGAGATCCTGGCTCCGAGCGAACCCTGAAACAGCACGAGGGCAAGAATCACAAACACAGAGAGCATTTGCAATGATGTCCGAAGCCTTCCTGCTTTGCTCCTCTTACCCCCATTATTTAATTGAAAGGGAAATAAGGAGAGAGACCAAACATCTCTAGGAAGAGGCTGTAACACTTGCAAATAAAGGTTTGCAACTGCTGTAAAGCACCTCCCTGGTCCCCTGACCCTGGCAGCTACCTCAGGCATCAATATTTCCTTGGGCAGTGAAAGGATGGGGCATCCTGAGGCAGACAGATCAGACTAACAGGATCTGATTGCAACGGAGTGATGGCAGAGTTAGCAAAGCAAGAGGCACTAAGGAGAGTGACTGACAAAAGGGAAAAGAAGAAAATGGAGGCACTTTGTGCCTCTAATGATGGCTGCAAACGAGGGAAAATTAGCACCAGAGAGACAAATGGGAACTCATTTCAAGAGGCACTGAGACAAAACTTCAGTGAGAAGCTCAGGAGATTACCTGAGTAGCAATGAAACTTTATCTCACAAGGAATCCAGTGCTCCCACCCACTCCCTTGTTTGCTGTCTGTCCCCTTGGAGCTCCCCCTCACTGCCCTTTAGTTACCCCCCTCACTTTTATATGAATACTAGAACTGAGAAAACATTTATTCAGAGCAGGAGGATGAATTTTCTTTGATGCTATCTTCCCTCCCACCTTTTTAAATGCACATCTGCAGCAAACAATTTCTGACTGCAGCAAAGGTGAACAGGAGTTCGAAATCATCACTACTCCAGTGGCCAAAAGCTGACACTGTGCTCAGCCTCATGTGACAGTCTGAGAAGATGGGATGGCCTGATCACAGTTAGGGTCAAAGAGGTTTTGGCTTGGGGGACAAGGACAGCAGCTGTTTAAGATGGTTTTTGCTTGTATACCGGGGGAATAGTCCCCTTCCTCAGCCAGCTGGCCAATTTCACTTAATGAATTGCTGAACTTTGTCCCTGTCTGTCTTCAAAATACTGGTGATTCCATTATGCTCTCCTGCTCTGTCACTGTGGCATGAGGTTGTTTGTTAGCCTTGCAGCCTCTTGCCCTGAGAGACATAAGCTTGTCATGGGTGGGAAGAGGCGTATGTCATGAGGAGGGAGCCTGTGTGCCCCTTCATCCATTCTTCTGCACCTGGGTCTGTGTTCAGCCAGTCAAAGCAATGCAATAATTTGGGGAGTGGGAAGCATGGGACTCTGCTGAGGTTCTTGCTGTGGCAGCAGTTTCTGTCTGGTGCTTACAAACAGTAAGGATTCGCACCAGAGATAGACTAGTACCTGCCTAAAGTCCTTCCCGACACCTCCTAAGCTAACTGTGCTAGACCTGACTCATTGCACTGGCTTTAGCCTTACTTCAAAAGGACAGCACCAGCTTGGTGTGAGAGGTTAGTTGGTGGCGAATCAGTCATGAGGGGCTTTTGGGTTTTTCCATGTGTGGTTAACCCCAAGAGAAACAGCATAATGGCACTTTCTGTGTTCACCCAACAGCTCTGTCACCTGAAAATATTACTGTGATTACTATGTAACTTTGGTTCTTGGCACAGACACCTTCTTTAATGGCCAGGTATCCACATAGTGAAAATCAGCATTGATACACAGACACCAATGAGTCTGCTGTGCTGGCTAGTAAGCTCCTCTCCTACACCCAAGTCATTACAGGTAGAACCTATCAAACAGGAGGGATTCACCCATGTCTTATAGTGATGGGACTCTGTGTTTGGCAGGTGACCCAGAGGCAAAGGACACGTAAAATTTGTGGCATCTACTCTGGAGCCTTGAAGTCATCATGCTGTCCTGTAATGGCAATCTTGTCCTAGAAATGTAATTCGCTGAGCAGCCCCTTTAGCTGAGCTGCCCTGCAAACGGGAGAGGCAGCCCTTAAGAAGCCCCTGATAGGCTATGACCCAGGGGCTGGAGTGTGCTGGCAGGTACCAGGCTGCTCTAATAATTTCCTTGTGATCAGTAAATTAGCTAAAACCGAAGGCAGTCTCCAGACACTCTATGAACAGATAAAAGAAGTGTGGCTACAGTGTTTGATGGGTGCTCAGTTACCTTGTTTTCTACTTTTTTTCTCTCGCTTCTCTCTTATTTGAATCTCCTTTCCACCTTTAATTGTCTTAGGTAGTTAATCTCCGTTCAGGGTTAGCATTTGTCTCTTCCATTTCTGTTTCTTGTGCATGATTTTGTTGAGCAAGCACAAGCCATTTGGCCCACATTGATTATTTATGAAGGTGGGAACCTTTTATCTCAGCTGCTTAGTAACCTAACAGTGGAGTAGAAAGGGGCTGTCCAGAAGCAGTTTCACATCTTGCAGGAGCTGGGAGACAGGGAAGGTGGTTGAGGTGCTGCAGTATCTGATAGGACAGGAGTAGGAGAGAGAGACAAATTGAGCTGGACTCACTATAAAGGATGATTTATCTATTATGCTACCAAAAAGCAGGGGTAAAATGATACCCTTGGGATTTGATAGCACTTTGCATTCATCTTTCAGAGGTGCTAAGAAAATACCAGTATAGAGTGAAGCCCTTTATTATAACTTCCAACAAGAACAGATGAAATTTTCAGGAATTAATGCAATGAGAACATTGCACCTCTGCTTGTGATGGGCTGGAAGCTCATCCCTCACCATGTGCAGGCAGATGCTCTGCAGTTGCCGGGGTGCCGGCTGTGCAGCCTGACTCTGCGAGTGAGGGCAGAGCTGAGGGGAACAAAGGATTTCTAGTTCAAGCCAGGCTTAGTGGGAGAGGCGCCGCAACCCTCCACTGAGACTGCATACCGTGATTTCTCCAGAACCAGGGAAGTCACGCACATGTAATGGGTCACTGGGACCTGGTCAGGTGGAAAGAGAAAATGAGTCCCACCCCTCTTCCCCACCCCCCACCCTTTCCTAGCTCTGCCTTTTGTATTTTCTCTCTTTTCATAGCCTATCTGCTCACATTGCCCTCTAGTAGTTCAGAAGATAGGAAAAGAAACACAGCTGACCAAGTGTTCACGAAGCAATTTGCAGAGGAACACCCATATGGAATAACACACTGTTGAGGGGATGCATTCTCGGGATCCAACACACAAACACAAGGCTAGCAGCCTGGAAAGGTGTTGTCCCTTTCCTGTACACACAAGTATGCAGGAAGGCAAATCCACTGCATGGTAAAAACTGCTCTAGAGCAAAGCAAATAGATCAAGACTAATGGACAGGCGATGAACTGTTTTGTGAATGGAGATGCTATTAGAGTGTACTGCAAACAGGGTAATGGAATATCAGCTCAAATTTCACTTTGCTCTTACTACTAAATTGGAATCCTACACAGAGTTTAATATAGTTCTCCTAAAAATTTCTTGTAGTTTCTGCTCTTCTCTTCATCCAGCGACAGCTGAGCCTGTCAGATTCCAATCTGTCCCACAGCTTATGAAAAAAATGCTTTATGGAAAAAATATTTTATGGGAACATAAATTTAAATGCTGCTCCAGCATCAGTGCCTTTTAGATAGGAAATGTTACAGGATCTGCCTTTGAGGCAGAATCCAGTAAGGTTGAGGAAGGGAGGAAGGCAGTCTGTCCCCTTCTTTAGCTGCGTGTCATCTAGATGTGCCATGGCATTCTCTGGTGGGACAAAAATGGGACAAGGGCAGGGTATATCTAGGAGGTATTTGCAGTCAGCCAGTGAAGTACGTGCATGCACCATGGATCTCTACCATCGTTTAAAAGTATGGCCTTCTCCACCACAAGCAGGGTGGAGGGGATAGCTGCTGAGGGAGGCTGATGTCTCTGTGGTGGGGATACAGCACCTCTACCCCAGCATGAGCTACCAGGGCCAGCTGAGAAAGGAGCAGATACAGCTCTCAGGGTCCTTCCCAACTGAGCCAATACCCAAGCGCATGCCCCATGAGTGGGTTCTGCTTTCTGACCAGCCACTGAGCTGAAGCTTTCCACGAGGCTTGCTGAAAAAAAGGCAAATCTAATTTTCCCCTCCAGCAGAGTCAACAACAGCAGAAAGCAGGGATGATCTGTTCCAAGCAGCTCAGGGATGCTTTGCTGTTGCTGCCATGTGGGCTGCATGGCTCTGGCTGACCTGTCTCCAAACCCTGCAGCACTACTGGGGTGCTGCCACCCCAGACTCCCCTCTTCCCTGGCATGGTGCAAGGGGTGCACCCCCAGTCACTGATTCAGTAGTGCTTTGCCTTCCTTATGCCAAAGCCTCCTAAAATCCTCATTCTCTTTCCCTGTCACACCAACTACTGTCTCACCACATGGCAAAGGCTGCCCAGTTCAGGTGGCTGTCACAGTGCTGCCAGTTGAATGACAGTGGCATTTAAACGTGGATATTAACAGAAGCGTAAGGGGTGGCTGACTGTGCTCACTTGCGAGCAGAGGTTCATGTCCAAGTGCAGTGCCAAGGCTCCGTGCACAGCTGAGCTGGTGCAGAGTGGCTACTGATGAGCAGCTGAGTGAGCTAAAAAGGTGTTTCTAGTTCAAAATTTGTTGCTATGAGCTTAACAAAGATGAACTAACAGAGAGCCTTAGTGTACATCTGCAGACTTTTCTGTGACTACAGAAGGCTTATTCAGAGCTGCATGGATGGGAAATGCTATGCAAGGAAAGGCAGAGGTAGGCAGCACACTGCACAGGTACATTCTCTCCTGAGGCATTTCGCTTAGCACAGCGTTCACCTACCGAGGCCGTCCCAAAGAAGCCTTTTTCCTGATGGGTGTTTTGCTTACGGAGGCATTCCCTTAGACGACAGCTGTCTTCATGGCACGTATTTTCAACAAGTCTTAAAGGTATGGCTTATTCCCATCCTCTTCCTTGCAGAACAAATATTTCAGTGCAGAGTAGTTATTGATCTGATCTGCACGAAATCCCGAGAGACGAGATCAGTTGTGCCCTCTGTCACAGCCTCTTCCCACACCCCCAGGCAAGCGACAGGTCCATGCTGCACAACCTGGAGGTAGGTATCGCAAAATACCTTGAGGGTCTAAGCCTTCGCAGCCCTATGTTGTAATAATTGTCCTTCACACGGCCCTCCAGGGGTTGCAAGGACAACATTCTCAGACTACTGACAGCTCCTAGGTACAGCATCATAAAAATACTGTGATGTTAAGGCTGGCAGACTTCTGAGGTCTGGAGGCATCACCGGTGATGTGAGAAGTCCTTTAGTCTTGGCATTGCTGACACCAAATTTGAATAGCTACAGTTGGCCAGCCATTTGGGCACCCAGATGCTGATGGAGCATCTTATTTACTTATGATGGCAACCAACAGCCAAGTGTCTGTGTGAGCAATGGCCTGTTCCTACAAAGGACCTAGAATAGTTAAAGAATCAGGATGTGGAAGATCTGTCAAAATGACTTTTGACCATTTTAGAATTTTCCTGTATGAACAGTGAGGAAAAGTCTCACCTCCTGTGTGTAAACATGCCTGGGTAGAGAAGCAAACCTGTGCTTGTGAGCTTCCTCCTTGCTTCAGATGAAAATGCTGGTTTGATCACATCTTTGTTTCAGGCCACATCTGACACCAGCATTTTAAATGAAGGGAGACTTCTTGCTATGTAATGGCAAGCCCACTAGAGACAGAAAGGGGTTTCCTGGTTCTGGGCTCTGTGGTCCCCAGGGTCCACAGAAAGCTAAAAAACAGAGAAGTGTGACTTTAATGGCCTTAATTGCTTCCAGTCTGTGTAACTCTGTGGTAGGATCATCATGTGGCTTTTGGTAGTGCAATGCCACAGGGAAGGATATGAAGACAGCTACAGTTGTGTGATGAGTCTAAACTATGTCACAGTAACAGAGGCAGATGGTAAATCCAGAGTGATGAGGGAAGCCTGATTCTTTCTCCCACCTCTGCTTAGTCCTTCTGTGAAATCACCTGAGAAGTTACATAAGTGATTGTTTGCTGTGGGGCTGATAGCAAGTGCTCTGATAGGAAAAGAAGGCATGACCATGATCTTTGCAGATGCCCACAGCCTCAGTCCAGGAGATCCTTCAGAAAAGTTCTGATGAGCCATCTTTCTTACAGAAGATGCACTTTGCTACCTCAGCAATTGCTTTCTTTTCTTACCTTCACAGTGTGTTTTCTGACTGCCTCAGCTAAACCAAGCAATTCTTTGGTTCTTTTGCAAGTGCCTATCTGCTGAGCACCTGTATGTCTCAGGGTGCAACCATGGAAAGCAAAACTTCATAGTCTCACACTTCTTGGTACTTAGATGCTTGATTTGTGCCTTTTCTACAGAGTTAACTGGCAGATGAGTGACCTCGCAAGTTTAAACCTCTGATGTGGCTTGTTTCAAACTGGGATCATTCAGCTCTTTCTCCCACGTGGAGGGAGTGCTGCAAAAATTTATAGATAGCCAAGTCTCACCTAGAGACGCTCTCTGTGGCTGCTTGTGCCTGCTGTCATTTTACAAACTTTCATTTCCCTGCTTAGAAGGAAAGAAAGAAGCAGACACACCCAACAGGTTAGATGTCAGGGCTCAAGCTGTTGATCATGAGCAGTGTTTGGCAGTGGGGGAGAAACATGCAGACTCATTCATAGAGCTGATGTGCAGAGCTGCCATGGAAGAGCCTGTGCGTGTGTGATGAATGCTTAGTAATTAAGATGATTCTGGGCATGTTGATTATCATTTCAGGGAGATGTGGAACATCCTGCAAATACTGACACAAACATCTGATTCCCAGGGCACATGCACGCACACGATTTCGTGTGTCTGTGTTATGAGAGGGAAGAGGAAGCAGCCTGGCAAGTGTTTTGAGAGTAATAATAAATAGACACTGTTGCTTCTGTGATTTTATTCTGTTTTTTAATCTAGGAGGGAGGAACCACAGGAATTTGTACATATATAATCCTGCTTTCTGTCTCTGTCAGACAGAGTGACCAAATTAGCATGAAGATTTTGCTCTTTTGGTTCATCCAGGTACTAATGCAGAGAGAAGCCAAGTGGACCTTGGAGCTCCTTGGTGAGCATCTCTTGTACTTTTTGCTGTGATAGCACCGGTGCAGGTACAACCTGTTTTCTCAGGGAACTATCCAGCTCTTACAGTAGTCCATGGAGTCCTTGATAAAAATTTAGGACTTTAAGCTGTACATTTTAGGAATGTGGCTGCTGCAAAAGAAGTTTCAACCTGGAGAAGAAAGAGAGTTTCACCTCTCCCCACTCCCATAAACTCAGAGATATTTGGATCTGAGACTTTGGTGGGGACATATCAGTTAGAGCTCTGGTTTAGTACCTAGCAGGTTTGGAAAATGTCAAACTGGAGAGACAGAAAACAAGAAAAAGGAAAATAAGTATACCTGAGAAGGATCTATTGTACATCATGGTGGGATGCACCAGAAGTCCACTTGCTCTGGTTCTGTGCAAGGTGGGGATGATGCAGATAGTGCTGTGAGATCCCACCTGACCCTGACCTCTTGGAACTTTTCATACAGCAGAGTGCAATAGTGCTTTTTATTACACCCTTTCTCCACACTTTCCAGCAGGTTCCTTGCTGTGTCAGGTACTGCAAAAAGGGCACCCAAAATCCAACATGTTTCTGCACTGTCTCATCAAACCTCTGGACTTTCCCTGCATCGTAGCACAGCATTAGTGTTGAGGCAAGGAGGAAACTAATTGCCTCCAGGCATTTTTCCTTGGCTTACAGATCTCCTGACCTTGCATATTATGAAGATGGGCAGGGAGACAGTGGTGGGGAGTATGTGTGTGACAGGGGTGGGGGGCAACAACTCCAGATAGCACTTTCTGTTTAATTGGTTTCCTTCCTTTCCCACTGTATTAATCACCTCCCCCTGCATGCTGCCCAGGGATCATTTCCAGTCATTTTGCAGGCCTGGTGAGAGGGACAGGGAGCAGAATTTGACTGGATCACTTCCCAGCAGCCTCTGGTCAGAGCCACAGGTCCCTTTTTCTGTTTCCTTGGCTACATGGCATGTACTTTCCACCCAGTCCCTCTTTGATGCTCTCTAATGGAGGAGGTGAGCATGTAATGGACTGCTAAAACCTATGAATATTTCAGAGGAAAAAGTCAAGGGACTCCATTAAATCCTCTTCAGTCTCTGCAAATGGAGCTGGGGGGTGGGTGTGATGGTTAATGAGAAACTCCAACGGCATTCAGGCGATGTCAGGAATGCACCTAGCAGCTCCCAGGCTGGTGTGACCACCCAATGTTTTCCAAAGCTTCCCTTTTTGCACCATCCCCATAGAGCCACCCAGCACTGCTGCTATCCTCTCCTTCCCCAGACAAGCCCAAACAACTCTCTTGTCAGCCATGTCTTCTGCTGCCACAGCCTGCCCCTACATACCTTCCCATTATTCACCACCCAGCCTACCCCAGTTGTCCTCAGAGGTACCTCTTCCCACTATCATACACTTAGCATGCTAGACTCCCCCTGAGCTACCCAGCGGCCCTTTGGATGGCTTTTAACCCAACGTCCTCCTATAGCAGCCCATCACCTACAGGCACACTGTTTACCAGCCCCTTACCAAGCCCTAACCCTCATCACAGGCTCCTTGAGACGGCTTTTACCCCACCATCAGCAAGCAGCTAGAGCAGTGGCAGCATTCACAGCAACAGCCAGACAGAGCCTGACAGCCCCATATGTTTCAGCAGAGACAGTTCCTCCCTCTAATGGGCCCAGAGGATTGCGGCTTTCAAAGGATTCAGCATGGAAGTGACAGGCTGGAAAGCTTTATTAATGGGCTCTCTGCTGACATGGGGCTGGGAGGCAAAAAGTGCCAACAGCCCAGCGGTGTGGCTGTCCTGCCGTGGCGAAGCAGAGCCAGCCCTCCCTAGCCACCAGCCTCCCGCCACAGCCCACACACTGGTGCCTTACTGCAGTGCGTGAGCCTTCCTCTCCCTCTCCTTGGACATGAGACTGGGTGGTGATGCCCCCAGATCTTCAGCTTTTCCTGAGGACCAGTCAGTGTGAAGTCTTTTAAGTTTATGCACCCCACATCACACTCTGCTCTTCCAGCCCTGACTCCCAGACATGCCCTGTGGGGTGTCTGGCACCATGCTTGGCTGTCATGAGTGGAGAGGAGCCTGAGTGTTCCAACCCTGTCTGTAAGTCTCCTCAGTCTTTGCTACTGAGAAGCAGTGGGGTCAGGAAGCCAAAGTGCCAGTGCTCAAAAACTGCTCACCCCTTTGTCAGGTGCTGGCATTCAACCAGGAATGGTCTTTTGGTCTTTAACTGGCTTCTAGAGAAAGTGGCACATCATTACTTGCAAGATTGGTCCTCATTAATTTTTTCTCCATGGCTTCCAGGAACATTGGTCCTCCACATCCAAAGCCACCAGTGTCTCCTCTGTTAGACACCAGCACCTCCTTAGGCCACCATTAAATCTGGCAGTGTCTTAGCTTTTGTTGTGTTGTTTCTAAATCACTCAGGTCTGCCTCAAAATGAGACAAACAAGAAGGAAGCCTCAAGCACTAGGCAAACACACGGAAGAAGACTCTGCCCCATGGCACCCACAGTGAAAATGTCCCTCCACTTAAACATGAGCTGCTGCACAGGCAGGAGTTGAATGAGGCTGATTGAAACTTAAACCACAGAATGAATGACTGTGGGCAGATAAGTGGCCAAGGATGGGCACACCTGATGTAGGGGGGGAAAATTGAACCTTCTCCATTAGATGTCTCCTCCAGTCAGCGAAAATGGTTTTCCCTCTCTGGGTCAGGGTCCTGAGGATGGCCACAAAACCATTCAGAAGGTGACTGTCTCAAGACAAAAAAAAAAAAAAAACACGTAATCATGAGCTCAGTAGAGAGGGATCTCACCAGCAGTTTTCAGTTCACCCCAATTAGCTCTTCCTTGTTAGTCAGCTAGTAATGACCTGTAGCACCCTTCTTCTCACCACCACAGATAATGAGCCTTATCTCTCTTGTCTCAGCAGCACCCATTGCTGCCAATGTGCTAATTACATTTTACTCATAACTTGCTTAATCAACTACCATAATTAAATTAAGCGCAACTCAGTGCCTTTCTACCTGTACCCAGCTTGTAGTTGGGGTTGTAGGCTGGTGTATTTACAGACACTGAAGTACCCCAAGACTGTTTCTGAAGCTCTGGCAGTCTGTCTTGTACAAGCTGCTACCTCTCTGCAAGCCCTGCCTCTCAGCTACAGAGACAGAGGTGCTCGTCTGAGAGAAATGGGCTTTTACTTCCTTGTCGCTCATATTATTTATTCCATGCCAAGCTAAATTAAAATTATTTCCTCTTTAATAAACAAAAGTGGCCCTACATGGAGAAAAAAAGAATTTAATTTTTAATAAACAAAAGTGATCTTGGGTATAGAATTGCTCAATTTCCTTTGTCTGGCTTTTTCTGCTCATCTTCAAAGGTGTCCTGGTTTGAGTGAGAACAGAACTAATTCTGTTCAGTGATTTTACTTTTCAGTTCAGTTCTTCTAACTCACTGCACTGTCTGAAGTTAGCAACCTGTTTTCACAGACAGTGTCTGCTGCTGGCAGTGATAACACCCCGTGTTTAGAGTTACTACCAAGGATTGGTGTGCAGACCAAGGCCACTGCTGGGTCTTGCCTACCATGTTCATTTTCATTCATGTTCTAGTTTCCTTTTCTAATCACTAAGTCTCTCTTCCTTATTCCCTTTTTCTTCTCCTTTGGGGAGGGAGGGGGGTTAACAGAGGGTGTCTGTTATATGTCTAGTGGGCTGACCTGACCCTAAACAGTGACAAGAGGGCATCAGCCTCTGTCAGACTGGATACCAGCTCTGCATACAATGGTAAACCAGGGCAAATTGTATCAGACCAGGATACTGTAAATGTCTGTTACAGGTTGCAGGGTATGAGAAACACCGTTCTTTTGCTGGTGACCTCAGCAGAGCAATGAAGGTAGGAAGTCTGCCATGAAGCTGTTGGCATTGTCAAAAAAAACAGGAAAACCTGAAGCTCCTGTTGCAGTTTTCCCAAGGAGAGGAAGTCTCCCCCAGCCCGTTGTGGGCTAAGCCAGGGGACCACCACAGGAATCAGAATCACATCACTCAGAAGCTAGAGAAAGGCTGTTGGTGCAGCCTATGAATGTAAGCAGCAATGTGTAGTTCACCTGGGCAGAGAGGCAACATGGGGTGGCGCGAACAACTTTTTTGTATGATTCTGGCAGAAAGTTTATTTCCAGCTCACAGTGGCAAGAGTGTGACACTGGAAACCATATACAACAAGCTTTATGGTCCTGGTTGGAAGTCTCTGGTGGAGATTTACATTAGGCTATTTCAGCCAACACACACACCATGGGAAAATTGTTCAGCCTCTTGTCCCCACTCTGCTGTGTAGCAGATAATAGAGTGCAAGGAAGCCTTGTTACCCTAAGACAACCGTTTGCTTGGAGGGAGGTCCTTGGCTGTCCCTTTTTACAGGTGTTTTGCCCCACTGAAGCAAAGCCAATCTGCCAGGGTTGAGCCCTGCAATCTAGCAACACAGCTAATTGAAAACACTTGATTTTGAATGCTAAATATTTGTTTGCAGACAAGCTGGAGTCCACGCCTTTTTTGGAGAAGCTACAGGGCAACTGATGATTACATGCAAGAATACAGACATCTAATTGTGTCATTTTCATTTGTAAATTGGCACTTTGTCCAGAACTGATGTGAGGTGCCGAGGTCTGCTCTTTTTCCCAGGCAGCTCCTTGGAGCCTCATCAGGAATTTTCCTGGGCTCTTACTAAGCTAACAGCTGTATTTTGGAGATGAGTTGCAAGTGATTTCTAAATAGTGATTGCAAGCTTCCTGGGATGAATAGATGTGATAAAAATGCTTGATTTCAGCTCTGCTCTTGAGCTGCTGACAGATACAGCACACCATTAAGCATGCAGCCTAACACAGCTTGGGCAGCAATTGCTGCTCTGTCCATATTTCATTGCACTTGGCACAAAGTTGATACTGACGGTAGTAAGGTGGTAGGACTTCTTAGGTGCTAAAATGTGTATTCCTATCTCAAAAACTTGTGGAGTTTCCCAGTGAACTAACGAAGCTTTAAATCCAAGGAATTTGATATACTTGCCAAGGTTGCTTCATGTCTAGAAAAATTTATTCCATCTTGTACTCACTTTTCCTTAAACATGCTGAGCACTTCACTGAATAGTGACCTAAAGCATCAGTTCTACACCCAAGTAGTTTCCCTTACTTGGAACATCCCGGGCCTAGCATTTTGCCGTGGACATTCTGTAGATATATGGTGCCAAAGCATAGCTTTCCTTGGGTCAGCCTGCTTTTAGAGAAAAACAGGCTCTATCCAGGCTGAGAGCGTCTGCAGCGCTGCCTGTTTCTTGTTATATAAATACCTAGTTCCTTTGCACGCCGAGACCTCATCTCGCATCAGGCCCACATCTTATATCTCCATAGATATTTAACAACAGTAAAAACATACCAGGCCTTTTACTTCCTCCTTTCATTTTAACATAGCTTTTTACCTGGTCAAAATAAGTAGAAAGTATTTCTTTCCACAGTAATACGACTTGACTGAGAAGGCCAAGGGAGAATGGAATGAGATTTTTTTATAAAAGCATTGAAATCTCACACAAGGGAGAAACTTTTATTCCAGGAGCAAATAATTGCACACAACTGCACATATCTATAAGTGAGAGACTTTATTTGAACCAATTTTTCAAATACAGACATCTGTATTATTCTCACTTCTTGGGAATGTTTTCGGCTCATTTTTGAAGCTTGCAACCTTAGGACAATATTCAGGACATATGTGTACATTAGATCTCTGCAGATGGACACATTCATAATGCACAAGTACAATGAGTGAGAGACTCTTTCCAGATCCTCACACAAGAGCATCGGAAATGGGCCGCTCTAATCGTCAAGTTCTGCTCTTATTAGCTTCCAGACACGTCACAGTTCTTGATACGCTCTAGGCTGTAGCCGCCTTCTTCAGGCCCCGATTTACTACTGTGTTACTTCAGCTGTATGCCAGTGTAACTCCTCAAAATAGGGCTTAGGTGATGCACAGGGATTTGTTCCATTCATTGGAAACAGGCATGAGCAGAAAAACCAAGCTATTGGATGAACAGTTCCCCTAGGATTTTCTTTTGTGAGAGTAGTCTAGGTCTCAGGCTGGGATTGTTTTGGTTTGTTTTTTTTTTTTTTAATTTTTGTTTTGTTTTGTTTTTTGTTTTTTTGGGTTTTTTGGAAGTGACCAGTGGTTCAGGGTGTGTAATACACGAATCTTGATGTTCAGAGTATACAGGGCACCTGTCGACAGGGCCCCAGCGAGGTGTCTCTCAAGTTGGGCACTCCAGACGTGAGCCACTGAGGTCACTAGCCTGTTCTGCAAGTCTTGACCTTCACCTCTTCTTCCAAGTATTGCTCAACAGAGGAATGTAGTAATAAAGCATTGTAGGTAAGCATGCAGGCTCGCACATGACCTGAGATCAACACCCTGAAAAATGGATAGAGGGTAGCGCTTTCAGGACCACCTAAATGACTCATGGTCTTCAGTTCCATTTTGGAAAATGACTGGAGAATTTTAGGCCTGAGACCCCAAATTCACTGCAGAGAGGAGTTTGGATATCCTTCAGCATCTGGGTCTTAGGAGCTTACATCTCTTTGAAAGCCAGTGAAATGCATGCTCTCAAGTGCCCACATCACTTAGGTTGTTCTGAAAACTGTACCCTATATACATATGGGTAGATAAGGGGCAGACTTCACAGGCACAAGTGGCAGTTAGACATGTAACTCCCATTGATTTTTTTTTCCCCCTCGGGGACCTGGAAAATCCCCCCGCCCGAGGAGTTGAATCCTCCTCTCGCATTATTTTCACACCAGATTAACACCACTGGTTCCAGTGGAGCGACTCCTGAGTTACCCCGGTGTGAGCGAGAGGAGAACCAGTCCTGAGGTGCTCTAAATATCCAGTGAAAGTGCTAATGTGGCAATGTGGAAAAGCAGGGAATCTGAGCACAGGCCTGGAAGAGGATTCCCGCCACCACTCCCTGCATCACTGAGGTGCGGGTGACCACCGGCTGGACTTCTTAGCCAAAAGGGGCCACAGACACATTCATTCAGACCCTTCCCTCCACCTCTGCAAAACCCATCTGCTCTGTTTCCTTCCTAAGACACCTATGACAACACCACACCTTCAATACAAAAAGCCTCCCATGCTAGTTTGCAATTAATAGATTGCAGAAGAAATTAAATAACTCCCATGGGGAGTTTGTTAGGAACTCACTCTTTTTTCCTTCTTTCACTTCTTTCTAAACCCCTCTCCTCCAGTCACGGACATTTCTTTCACTTAGAATAACATCTTCACCAAGTGATGGTGTTTACATTGTTACCATAGGTGAGTTCCTTCTATCTAAGGCTTCTCATGGGGCTGTATCAGGGTTTGGGATTAGAAAACATAGGGTCTGAAGGGATCTCAGCAGGATGGCCTTCCCTTCCCTTTGGAATGTGGCTCACAGTGGAGCTTCCTGGCTGATGCAACTATTGCAAGGGTTGTGGGGTTTTATACCCTCTCAGTGCAGGCAGTCTGTGGATGCCGCACGCATTGCAGAGCAGACCATATTAATGCAAATAATCTACTGCATTGACAGAGGGTGTTAGGTTGGGATTTTTTATACTTTTCCAAGGCTTAGTCTATGATGAGGTGAAATGTCAAGAGCCAGCCTACAGCTGGCATGAGCACTCAGTATAGATGTAGATCACTACCCTATCTTACTGCAGAGATATGGAAAAAGGCCCTCTTGGACTGTCAATTTCCACAGCACTGCACGTGAGGTCAGGCACCATATTCCCAGTGTGAGTCATTCTGACCACGTCCTTCCCTCTCCATACATAAAGTAAGAACCACAGAAACCTCCAGGCAAAGCTATATCCTCTTCAGGGAGAAAGGATTACGTACATACTCCCTGGGGAATTTGCGTTAGTTGTTGCATCAGGAGGAGTAGAAAAGCTTCAACTGCTCTGCTGGATACTCTTCACTCCACTCTTTGCGCCTGGGACCGCCTGTCTCTTGTGCTGCTCTCAGCTCACTTGATACCCTGCTAGAAAAATTGTTCCTCAAATGCCCCTGTTCTTTCTCCTTCCAGTTTCTGTCCCATGCTACATCCTTTGTACTGTTTCCTTTTAGCCTTTTAGAATCTGGCTGAAGAGGCAACTCAAGGAAATCCAAATGCTTTTCTCTGCTCTCTTCCTGTACCCTGAAGACAGCCCAGATTCCTATACAAATCTTGTGTATTACACATGAAACCACTGCCTGCTGAAGGCAGGGTTTGTCTGTGTGCTCTCTCTCACGCTCTCTTTGCCCCGACTCTCTGGCAGGATCAGGACACGGTACAATAAGAAAGACAGGGGAGTGCACTTGGTTACAGCTAGTAATTTTAGACTGGAACCAAGGGAGAGGAATTAGCATTTAAATTATTTAGGTTTGCAGTTGGTAACCACATACCCCGTTCTCTTTGTGGGGGAAGAAAACAAAATACAACCCCCAACCCTTTGTTCTCTAAGCAACATGGCAAAGTATGTTCTTACGAATGGTGACAAAACACGCAAGATGCCCCGACCATCAGCCAAGGGGGAGGCTACATGCAGAATACAAAGATAAATCATCCATGGGGAGAGAAAAACACTTCTGTTTTTTGAGGAGGGAGGAAGGCCTATGTCCAGGAAGACATGAGAGGCAGTTTTCTTCTCTTTATAAAGATAAAAATGGTAATAGTAAACTGGAGGAGAGATTAACAGTTTGGGGTCTGAAGTCAGAGGAGCAGGGAGACCACACGGTCTTGGCAGAAACACGCAAGACAGTCCTTAAGAAAACTCTTATGAATCATCATGAGAGGAGATGAGGATCAACAAAAAAATGTGCTCTCTCCTTCCTGCCTCCTCCCAAACACCTCTCCCACACATCCTGAGAGCTGAACCTCAGTTCTCTTGACTCAGTGCTAGAGACACGGGGCATCTGCAACATCCAAGCTGGGCTGGGCACCTCATGTGCTACAAACAGCAAACATACTCTATGTCTCTCCTCCCCACGCCTCAGCCCCCCGTGTCCATCAGAGCACTCTCCCTCCCCAAGCACCATCCACCCTCCCTGCCGCTTCCACAGCATAAACGAGCAGGGTGGTGAGACCTGACATACGGTCCAAGCAATGCCTGATGTCCGCGCTACATTTGCTGAATTGAGGTCAGGCTGGAAGGTGTCTCAGGGTTTACTACCCATTATGACATGGGAATATTAGCATATATATCATTTATGAAGTATGACACAATACCTATCTGTCAGTCAGCCCATCTTTCTACGTATTTAGTCTGTCTAATCTACTTTAGCTAGCTAAGTTTCACTATCTCTATCAATCATCTATTGCTCCATATTATCTAATTTCTTCCTGTCTCTCTCTCATCTTTTTCACTCTAATCTTTCTTACTCTAGCTATACTCCCCCCTCTCTCCCTATCATCCATCTATCCACTTGAAAATCTTTTCCCCTCTCCTCTCACTAATCCCTGTTTTTAAAAATCTCTGTCCAATCTCTCTCCCACTCTCTCTTTCCCTCTCTTTTTTAAAATCCTCCCACTCTCTCTCTCTCTCTCTCTCTCTTAATTCTACACAATGCCAGGAAGCACTTGGAAAGGAATCCTGACATGTTTTGATGGCACTTCCAGTGAGCGGTCTACGTTCAAACTGATCATGTCTGAGGAGACACCGTTCATCTTTTCTCCCTATTTCCAACACAAAGATGGAGGAGAACAAAGGAGTAGGGCAGGGAGAGCCAGAGAGCCCTCTGAAGGCTGCAGGGCTGCCACTCCAAGCATCAGCCACCAAGGGCATTGGGGCTGTCAGCAGACCCATCTTTTTGGTGTTACCGCTGTGAGGCCAATTTAATCGTGGCCCTGCAGTATTGTACAGCAATGCTGCAGGGGCCGCTGGCTGTCATTGCCAATGCGTCCAGGAAGCTATGCACAAGCTGGTGGGAAAGCACATGGTGATAATCAAGGTAGTGAAAGAGCAATAACTGGGCCTTTCTGAAAGCCCAGCTATTACCGAATACATTTTAACTGTTAACACTCACAGTTCATAAACAGAGCAGCAGACCCCGACGGCTGCTCAGGCTCAGAGCCAGGCATCTGTTGGTCCTCCACTAGGACAGACTGGGTCTGGCAGACGTGTAGTTGGAGCACACCAGGGACCATCCGCACCCTGTGGAAAGCGGTGGTGGAGAGTGACAAGGTGGTGCTCTGCCCGCGGAGCCAAGACTGCGCCACGCTTTTAGCTGGCTATGCGGGAAGGCCATCAAAGCTAAAAGCTAAAAGGCCCTTGTTAGAGCTGGGTGAACCATCCCGGGTTTCGCCAGGGAGCAGGAATGAGGTATTTGTCTCAAAGTGCCATCACCTGGCTCTTACATCAGCAGGCCTTGTCCTGCCCATGGGCCTATTTATTCAATGCATTAGCACAATTTATTTTACCAAACGGAACATTTTTGGAGGGTGACAAAATGCTACTCAATGACTTCTCCAACTCCAGCCCATATGGGGTGTGTATCACCCTGCTGCTGGGAGGAGCTCAGGCCAAGGGACCCTGTCCCCTCATATCCCTTGGTGTGCCCCTTGGCAGGGGTTGGAACTTCAGCATAGACTAAAGCTGGTCCCTCTGATGGCCCATCCTTCCACTGTCACCATACTTTTCCAAATCAGGGCCTAGAGGTCTCCTAGAGGGGTGCTTATTTTGTTCTTTCCTAAAACTGATTTTGCTACTTTCACTATTTATGTTAGTCAGTGCTAAGTTCTCACTCAAAATCCAAGCCTACTTCCCCTAAAAATCCCCTGAGCAATGCCAGGGAGAGCAGTCGCTCATGGACCAGTGGCTGAGGATGACAGGGAAGCCACGCAAGAAGTGGCCCACCAAAGACCGCAGGCCAGCAGGATGTACGGCAGCATAGAAATGCGACACGGTGGTATTAATGATCATTATTCTCATTTATTATAATTATTGTTCAGTTTGAAAAAGGAGCCTGGAGCCAAGCATTATGCTAGTTGGCACATTTTTTTTGCTGTTTTAGTTCTGAAAACAAACTGGGTTTTAGTATTCATTTGTTTGTTGGGTTTGGTCTTTTTTTTTTTTTTTCTTTCGTTCATTCCATCACATTGAAAAAGGAAGAAAAGGAATTTTTTTCTTTTCCTCTTTTGTTTTAACTCACTCGATAAGTTTGGACTCCTCAGATGAACGTAACATTGCACACACACACACTTGGAGAAGAGAGAGGAGAGAGAGAGAGAGAGAGCGCTCGTGGTGGGCAGACAGACACACGCACGCGCCAGGTCAAAGAACTCTGATACAGTGCAAGAATTTTCCCAAAATGATTGGATCATCATTACCAAAAAACTCGCCATAACAACACCAAGAAACAAAGAAATGTTTAAGCCACACTGTTTGACTGGGATTTTTCCTGCTTTTTTTTTTTTTTTTTCTTTAAATGTTTGCCACACAGAGAGAAAAAGGGTTTAAGTGGGAATGGGAGAGGGACGGACAGGCTCACAGATGTGAGCAGGGAGGGGGAGATCAAGATTGGGGTGGGAAGGAGGGATAGAGGATAGGGGGAGGGAGGGAGGGGCAATGGGGAGTCATTTCTTAATGTTCAGGCATTTTCTTGGTCCGCCTTGCTCTCTTCTTCTTTCACCTCTTCCTGCTGGGCACTTTCAGTAGGTTTGGTTTCTTCTACAGCATCTAGTGGGAAAAGAGATGGTCCAGGGTTAGTAAGCCATGATCTAGAGCATCCTGCATGTGCACACAGCCATCTCTCGATGGACCGTACGGCTTCAGGCTTCTCTCCTCCTAAAGAGACCCAGGTCTCAAAGTCCCAAGCAATTTCTGCAGCATGGAAAGAAATTGCCACTCTTCAGCAGAGCAAGTAAGTGTGTAGCTCTCACAAAATACCTCCAGCCCATCCAGAAAGCATGTGCAACTGGAAGGAGCTGCCTAGCTTACTGCTGATGTGGCGGGCAACCACCATTCATTTCATCAGGCGCACTGATTTGGCTCTTGGCTACCAGCTAGGTCACATGCCCTTTTACTGAACCCACTGACTGTGCAAACCACTGTTGAATTGTTGCCCCCTAATTATTGCTATAGATGCTCCCAGCCAAGACTTAAAGAGGTTACAAAGAGAAAACTCTACATGCACTTGAAGCTCGCAAGACTCAGAAGGAAAAATATTATCACCTGTAGCTCAGGGCTTCTCTTGCACTGAACAAAGATCTAGAGAAATGTCTCTAGTCTTCAAGAACGGGAGCCTTCATCTGGGAGGCTGTCACATTTCAAGTTTTCTGGGCTCTCCTCTCAAAGGCAGAGCTGCCTCAGGGAGAACGATGAGTGTAACTGGAGGCTGGGTCTGCCTATCAGTCACTTTGTTCACCTGAGAAGTTAAGGTGGCTCCTAGGAGCAATCCCACAACAACGAACTACGCAGAGGACCACAACCAAGGGGAAAGCAGAAGCAGCCGGGAGGGCCAAGGCAAATGAAAAAAGTGTGCCTCAAACTGGAGTGATCTTGTCTTACTGATCGGTTCATCCAGCCCAAGACACCATGTCCCCTTCATTCACAGAATCATAGAAATGTCTGGGTTGGAAGGGACCTCTAGAGGTCAGCTAGTCCAACCCCCCTGCTGAGAGCAGGGGCATCCTCAACTAGAGCAGGCTGCTCAGAGCCTTGTCAAGTCTCCAGGAATGAGGCCTCAACCACCTCCCTGGGCAACCTGTTCCAGTGCTCCACCACTCTCATGGTAAAGAACTTCCTCCTTATTTCTA
>JAAGNO010029242.1:25577-41404 GCA_033439905.1 Ceryle rudis
GATCATCCTTGTAGCCCTCCTCTGGACCTGCTCCATCAGGTCCATGTCCTTCCTGTGCTGAGGGCTCCAGAGCTGGACACATTGTAGCAGGACAGAATTGTCTCAGAGTTCTTGTTCACCAACTCTCATCATCTTCAGATCCGGTTACACTAACATGTTCTGGGGCCTCTTTCAGAAACCCCACTAAGGTCTATGTACCACTTGGATTACTTTTTACAGAGGATGGTGATGATTCACCCAGGGCTGCAGGGCTGGAAGGCAGAATAATGCACAAGGGCTTTAGTACACTGTAGTGGCTGGTCTGCTCCACTGCCATCTCTTTCCATTCCCCACTGACTCCCCCTCCCACACACACATACACACAGACCATGCAGACGCCAAGCAAGCAGCATCACTCCAGACCTGGAATAAAGATCAGGCAAAAGAAGGACTGGGTGGTGTGGGACAGACCACAAGACTGGTATGTCACATACCTCAGTGCTGGCACTCGACACACCTCTGTAGCATCATGGATCTCCAGTGGTCATTCAGAGAGGACTGTGGGGTCCCTGGACAGTTCCTGGCTTCTCTGATGAGCTACCAAATCATGTTATACCAGCAAATAAAATGGGCCAGGGACTGCTTTCTGGCCCTGAGGCCAACTAGCACCACACAGCTCATGTCCATATGGCTAAACTCTTTTACTATCCAGAACAGGGTGGCCATGTCCGGGAGCTGTCTCAGGCAAAGCTACCTGGCATATTCAAAAATTAGACTGTGGCCCATGCTGTCATCTTAACAACACTGATGTTCGCATGTCAACGTTTAGTTTGTGAGGATTAGCATCCTCACACCCACGTTTAGCATTAGTGAAAATGCTAATCGGGATGTGAAACTTTCGTTACTGACATCGTTCATACATCTTGGCCTGGTTCGTTCGATGCCATCAGATGGCAGACTTGTATTTGCTTCCAACACTGGCAGTGGGTGATGCATTCCTGATTCCACCTCCCCTTGGCACTTTAGCCTAGCTTGTAAATATGTTCCTAGGCACCACTTCCGTATGGGTCACCTTTAAGATGTGTGTAACTTCCTATCTTAAATTATATTCATTAAAGGCTTCATCATCTTTTGGATCTTCAAGTTTGTTTTTCTTTCTTAGTAAACACCAACTATTGATTTTCTAAAAGGAAAAAGTCTGTGGGAGCAGCCCCATGGCCTGAACCCCTGCACCTGCAAACCCCATGTCACCTGCAAACCCCATGTCAGCAAAAACATTTGTAGACTTTCTTTCCCTTGCTACTGAACAGCTAAACAGAATGCGACTCAAGGACTCCTTCTACTTTTGGCACAGTTACAACCATGAACCAAAGACAAAATAGGCTACTGATTAAAATAGGATGCAAGTATCGTTGCAAGGCAACTTGCCGTAGTTTTGTTAATTTTCCTGAATGACCCGATCACACTCCACAGATCAGGGAGGGAGTCCTTTTAATCCTGTTCTTCTCCAAGGCATTCATTCATAGCAAGAAACACCTTGAATTATGGAGCCAAAAGTAGAATCCCAATGCACAACCATCTACCCCTATACATGAGCCAAAATGCTATTGTTAGCCAGCAGCAAATTGTGCTTTGAGAGATCCTAGTAAGGCAGAATTCCTGTTTTTTTCCACACATAATGTAAGGCACATGAAAGAGCAGCAAAATGTAAGGCAACATAGCTTCAGGAATATAAGCCTTGACACTGTGTTTCATTATGTTTAAAACTCGATGTGTTTTCCTGCTGAAAACACACACAGGTTTTAGCTGGCAGTCCCAACAGCCTCCTCAGGACAGCACAACAGACAGGTTCCTAATGCAGCAAGCACAGGGATGGACACTGGGAGGTCCTGCATACCTGCTGTGATACTGAGTGCCTTGGCTGAGACATACGGACTGCCAAGTTGCACAGATGCCCCCATTGAATCAGCAGGTGAAAGTGGGGTCCAGCTCCTACAGTGGTCAGCTCCTGACAACTGTCCTAGCAAGATGGGCAGGAAATCTGGTTGCACTCAAAGTAGGGAAGCTGGCAACCTCGGTGATGTGGGGTATCATAGAATTATTGAGGCTGGAAAAGATCAACAAGTCCGGCCTATGATCTATCACCACCACACTGGCTAGACCATGGCACTAAGTAGCACACAATGTTTCCCATGCCTTCCTTGCTCTTAGGATAAGCAGGCAGGTTGAAATACAGTTTTCTGCCATGTTTTGTTCCCTGTTGCCTCACCACAGTAGTAAATCTAATTTCCAGGGAGTGCTCATAACTCGCAGACATCCCTGGCTGGTAGATGAATTCTGTGTGGGTGCCTTGTGGACCCCACTGCCCTTCTCTGGGGAGCAGGTTAGTGGTAGGCAGATGACTCTTTGCTAAAGCAGCCCCAGGACTGCCCTGATTTCTGCCATGGCTGAAAGAGCCTGGACTGACTCTGAGGTCATGGAGCAGCAAAAACGATTTAAAATCACTTCACCACGTATTCAAGTCAACAGAGAGGAATCATACAAACCAAATGCTGGACACATGGCAAACTACAGCAAATTTTCATGACTGTGGATGTCCCAGGTATAAACAAGAAATCTACCTTTTTGAATAGGAATTACCATAAAAATAAGCCACTCTCCCTCTTTTTTTCTTGTATGGGGTTGAAGCAATAAGGGGAAATACTCTGTGCACTGCTACACCCTGATAAGCTATGTCTTACTTCCTAGCAGCTTTAGCAGCATTTCATTGATCTTTGGGATGAGAGAAAAGAGGCAACCTGGTGTTACAGAGTAATGAACTTTAGCAAGAAGCAGTATCACAAAGGATAAAAAATACAGCACAAAAATAAAGTTCAAGCTGTGGCACTGCTACACTACAGGAGTGCAAAGAAGAGGATTTTCCCTGTGCAATGGGAGCAATGCAGCACAACCCTACTGACATCAGGGCCAGTTGGTACCAGTTTCTGATTCACAAGTAGAGGCGAGACGGTTTATCTGACTCACCACTCACCAGTTTGTTTGATGCAGGCTATTTCTGCAGTATGTTCTCTGCGGTTTTCTGTAGCCTGCTTTTCAGTGTTCCAGCAAAGGAGGGCCAGGTATCCCTGGGGAGATTAGTAGATGGTTATCCTGGGGATTTCATACATCAGAGAGGATATTTTTTGTATTGCTTTTCCCCCAATGCTAGTCTTGATTTTCCACTTCCTTAAACTCTGGGCTGTCACACTTGTTGGTTTGTAGTGGACAGATACAGTTAAACAGACCAAACTGCACAGGCTTGGCATTTTAAATTCAATTTGCACTTTGTTGCAATAGGTGTAAAAGGTGACAAAAAAACAGGTGAGAATTCGGGGCATATAGGCAAAAATGTTCCATCTCCTGCATAAGGAACAAAAGCATTTCATACTGGGTCACCAAGTCTAAAGCCGCCTCCCTTCTGAACATGTCAGCACTGTGAGATCTCCTCTTGCAAGATCAAAGTCCCCTGTGTCCACTTGGAAGGGAAAGAACAAGCAGGAGGCAGTGAGTTATTTCTTAAGACGGACCCAGTCTGGGGCAGCACTGAGCTGAATGTGAAGAGATCATGAAACAGGAAAGTTGAAGTGGGAGTGGATGGACATCTCATCTAACTCCAGACATCTACATAGAGACATTGCCAGATGATCTTCTCACACTCCGCTCCCTTTCTAATTAGTGGAAATAAACATGACATTTCTAGGACTCTATTAACCTGACCTATTTAGATGCCTGTTAGGACAAGAGGAGTTGCAGCCTGGGTACATCTAAATCTTTAGCAAGCTAAGGTGGAGACATCCACATTTGTTCTAGAGCAATCCAGCCACAGAGCAAAAAGAAGGGCCCAAACTCACAAAATGGTTAACACAACACGTGTATGCATGGATGAAGCAGAACAGGAGGTGAGGCTGAGCTGTAATAGGAAGCAAAAAAAAGCTTGAGGAGGGGCCAAAAGTGAAATCTGTCCTGAAGGATAAAGCAGGAATGGCTAGGTCAAAAAGCGAAAAAAACCCACAACAGAACACAAAAAAAAACCCAAACAAAACCAAACAAACTAACCCCAAACCAACCAAAAACCAAGACCAATAACAAACCCCACCTAGTTTGTTCTTGCAGTCATCACCCGCATGGTTGTTTCAAGGCACATCAATCACCACCTGTACTGTTCCTGGTTATCCCAGTCCTGTGGTCCCCCCCAGACACAGCTTTGAGATTTTAGCTGGTTTTGAAGCTTTGCCTTTTGTTTCATTTGTTTTTTAATCTATGCTGCAGTCCTATGGCAGGGGATAATTTTGCCAAAGAGACAGGCATCTGTGAGCTGAGCTGCCACTGATCTCACTTCAGTTTAGCACCCCGGATGGGGCAGTCAAGTTGAGAAACCTCTTGGGCAGCCTCAGGCAAGCAAGCCTTCAGCTTGACTGCAGAACTGCTTTAAGCAATAGAGCTACGTGGTGGGAGAGGCTGAAGTGCGTCTGCCTCCCAGCTGAAGGGCCTGTGTCAGAGACACGCTTCATACCTACAGCTTCAACAGGTACCTGCTAGGGAACTGCCTCACCCATGGAAGAGAAATAATTTGGAAGTGAACTACAGATCCTTGCTGAAATAGGTTCTTAGTGAGAGCCTGTCCCTCAGCACTCCATTTATTTTCTGGAAATGGTGAGAGTCATGTCCATGAGCCCTGCTGGGGAGCAAACACCTCAAACATATGCAGCTCTGGTTGCTGAAAAGCTGAAGCAGGCACGCAAGCAGCAGTTTTGCTGGATGGTGGTACTTCCAGCTGCCTTTTCCTACGCTGTGCTCTAATGGCTGAGTGTGCAGGCTCCTGTCCAAGTCTCTCCACTGCCCTACATTAGTCAAATTAGGTTGAGTGGATTTCCGGGTAAAACACTGTCTCTTGGGACCTGCCCAGCTCCCATCTGACTTGCCAAGATTAATTAAATCAGAGCAGACATCAATTTATGACCACAGTAGCAGCAACCTCTCTGCTGATCATTTCTTTTGTGGCTGGTGGCTTGGGTTTTGTTTTCCTTTCTGTTCTCTGTTCCACTGCTGATCTTTAAATTACCACACCCGTTGCCAAGAGAAGAGAAATTGCACAAACACTCTGGGATTCTACTACAGATGCAGGGATTTTGCTTTTGGTGCTTTCTCACTATTTATATAATTATTGCTGATAGTGATTGTGCAGCTAGAATTCTCCTATGCCTTCATGCTAAAGTATTTCCCAGTCTACTCACCTACTGCTCTTTCTCTAGCATTTGTCATGCTCATTCCATTCTCCTTCTGTCCTCTGCCCTCTGCCAGCTATAGCTTGGTCAGAAATGGAACAGAAAACCCATGTCTCATCAGGTCTTCTCTTTGCTCCCAAATATTAATCTGGGTTTTCCTGCCTTGTTATAAGCAGATTTTGTCTAAACAGAGTCATCTCTGTTGAGAGACATTTTTTGGAGAGTAAGGAGCACTGGAAGGCCCCATGTAAAATCCCTGACCTGAGCCTCTCTTAGTTTTGATGACATTTGGATCCAGATTTGGATCCAGGCTTCACAGCTTGATTCATCTGTCCCAATCCATCTGTCCTTCTAGCCAGCCAGAAGCCGATTCCAGGCTGAAGATGGTAGGTCTAAGACTGCTGAAACGAGACGTACTTCAGGTTCAGAGCTGTTGTTTATACAGTGCTCTTCTCGATCCAAGTTAGCCCATTGCAGTCAGCCCTACAATGAGTCATATGCAGTGCTAAAACCCCCACACCCCCCACTCGCTGCTTCTGAAAACTGGCAGACTTATGCTGTCCCAGTAAAACACTGAGAAATGAAGGAATTAGGTATTTCAGCTGAGTGGTTGTGTCTGCTCCAGGGAACTGACATGCATGATTTCTTTCAAACCCTTCGTGAATCCCTCACTCGCTACAGACAGACCCAGAGGACCACCTGGCTCTTGTGAGCCATGGGGACACCTGAGAGATCTGCATACCCCTGGCAAACTCTACAACAAGATGGTGGGGAGGGGTGTCCCCAGTGCAAGCAGCAGGCAGGAGGTCCAAGGAAGTTGCACAGTAACTACTGGAAAGAAGCAGGCAAAGAAGTCTGTTAAGGTTAAAACAAAAAGGTGAATACGGCCACAATACATAGTAGTTTGGGCCTCCTATTCCTGGACCACCTCATCTTTGTTTCAGCGCCATGTATGCCAGCTTCAGTTGCTCTAGCAGAGATAAAACCCCCAACTTCTGTCAGTCCCATAGCTGATGATGTCAGTCCAAACCTGGACAGTTGCATCTTTTTCTGATCTTGCTAAATCCTCAGAGGACAGCCAGCTCTAGTTGTGTCGCCCCAGCTGCCTTTGCGCTCTGTCAGGCTGAAGACCCAGTGGCTTAAACATTTCCTCTCCTTCTCCTCTCACCCTGAGCCTTTCTTCCCCAGCACCATCATGGAAATCCCACCCTGCATAGGCATCCATGTGTGCAGGAGATGGAAAGGAGTGGTGGGAGAGATGCTCAGGGTGCGCAGCCATGGGGAGGGGGTGCCGAGGGAAGTCAGGCTCACAGTTCCATTGCAAAGCATCTTTCACAGTGTCTAGACACCAGCTGCCAGGTTGCCATGGAAACTCCCCAACTTTGGCTGACAGGAAGGAGCAGCCAGGTCTCCAGAGAAATGGGAGTGGTAGAGGAAGAGGGTGGAGAGAGAAAAGGGAGGGAGTTCCTTGTGAATGTGAGGTGTTAACCCTGTTACAGCTATGTTAGCAAATATTTTTGCTTCCTGAAGAATGGGAAAGAAACAGCTCTCTCCTCCTTTCTTCTACTTCCATTTCCTTCTCACACCCATAAATCCATCCAGGCCTGAAGGCTGAGGCAAATGACATGCCTACTGCTCTCTGGTCATTTACTCCTGCCTATTTCTAGGACTTTTGGCCCAAACTTCCTGTGTACAGTACCTGTAACTCAGCAATTGCAATCCAGCTAGAGTTGAAAGAAGCCTACCAGAGTGGTTAGTACAGTGAGATCTCCTTTAACAATGCCTCTCTCTTGGCCACAGTCACTGCTACAAGTAAACACAGCTCCAGGGAGGATGGGGTCCTCCCACCTGGGAGCAATGTGATCTGTCAGGGTGCTTCTGTGGGGCTGCTTTGTCCAGGCAAGTGGGAAGCTGTGTAGCACAGTGCCTGAAGGAGAGGTAAAAGAGCCTTTTTGGGATGAGGGTGCTGTGAAGGCAGATGTTTTGCACTGATATCAGGTGGCCTCCTGCAAAACAGCATCAAGGGTGCTGACCCTGACAGACTCCTTGAACTCCTCCATGGTCTTTACAGGCAGGGAGCCTGTAGTGGAGAAATGGAAGTGACTCAAGCAGGGTGACCCCCATCAGCTGAGGTCAGGGCTGATCTGATTCCCAATCAGTTGTTCAGCTGCCTTCCTGGAGTAGAAAGGCTCCCTTAAATAGCCTTCCAAGCTACCAGCCTCTCCATCTCCCCAGAAAGGGTGAGACAGAGTCAAAGTTGCCTCTTGCAGATACTCAAGACTTTCCAGGAAGGTAGTGTACTGGTCTTTTTAGATACAATACCCAGATTGTACCAGGTAAATAAGATAACAGCATCTAATATCCAGATCACACATTTATGATGAACCCAGACCTTTGTGGATGCCAAGAGCTGTCTCCATTGTGACATTCCCAAATTGCTACAGGCAGGCAGCATTGTAAGTATTTATCTGGTCTTTGACACCACAATGGCCTAACTCATAGTCATGGAGGTATTTTATCCTTATGGCATCCCATGAAGAAAGAAAAGGCTTTTAACTGCATTTTAGAGTGAGCAAAGTATGAAGAACTGGACTCTGGTCACACAAAAGCTTGTTGTATACCCAGGAGGCTGAGTTGCCTTGACTCGTCTTTCCATCATCAAAAACAGATACTCTGCACATAGCAGCACTTTCATAGGTGTGATGCCTTGGTCCTGTGATTTCTGAAATTCCACAAAGTCCTAATTTCAGGCCGAAACTGGAGGTGCAGGAATCTCAGCAATACCACCCTGCCCACCCAGGAGGACAAGTAGATGAAAGGCATTCATTACTTCACCTACCTAAGAAATAACCCACTAGTTGTTCTTTACTCTTCCCCTGCCCCTGTTGATTTCACATAGGTTCTGCAGACCAGAAAGGCTATTCCTTTTAATTCCTTAAATACCTTGTGATTCAAACAGCTTGAATATAGAGGTTTTACTTGCTTCCAGCTGTGGAATGTAACAGTTGGCAGCTGCTCTTGGCATATGCATTGGAAAACAGGGTGTCCCCATCTCGTCCAACAGGATTCTTTTATGTCACCTGTCTTTTCTCCATTAATGGGATAAGTTCTGGAGGATGGTTTAGAAACAGAGGGCATGTGAGGGTACAGAAGAAAAAGATCATGATAAGACACGTCCATTTATTTTTTAGTGTCTTTAGGGTGGTTGCCTTGTGAGATCTTAGGGGAGAAACCAGAGGAAAGATAAGAAATGGAAATACCCTGAGTAGATCTTGGCCAAGTGAGCAAAATTTAGCCTTACTGAAGTGGCTGATAGTGATTCCTGTACAGTCAGGACATTCTTAGCACAGTAATTAATTCAGGGAGTGAAGTTTACAGCACTTTGGGGATGGAGGATAGGGTTTGGAGAAGTCTGGCAGATGCACAAAGAATAGAAAAGCAAGTGACAGAAGTTTGATAGACAGATCGTATCCTCAGCAGTCTGACCCTCTCACAGCTCCACTGATCAGCCTGGCAATTGTGGTAGGATCAGTAGGGGGATAAGAATGAACCCAAAACAGTGGCAGACTGCTGGCATTCACGCACTGCTGGTCCTGAAATAAAGAGGGTTAAGGAGAGGAAGGAAATATGCAGAGTGTTGGAGCCTTTGGGTTCTCCACATACAGCTCCCACCTCATCACACAGGACCAGCTGTGAGGCTGAGCTCCTCCCCAGCCCCGGCAAAGCTGTCCAGGGAAAAGAGGCGAGAAGAGGAAATCTTCCATAATTGCAGCAAAAAGGTCTAGAAATTCCTTCAGTGCATTCAGAATTAATGCACTGCTCCTCCTCCCTTTCTCCTCCCTCTTCAGCTGTAGGTGGCAGGAAAACAAATTGCTGCAGCCTTTACTACAAACCACGCTCCCACCTCCCTTCCCCCAGCCCAAAAGACATGTGCCATTCATAAGCTGCCTGACTGCTGGTCTCCATTATTAAAGCCTAGAAGGCTGATAAATTGGGGATTCATGGAGCCTGCAAGCCTCCAACAACCAGATTGCCATGGAAACCAGAGGCAGCCTCCATCTCCAGCAGAAATGATATTGATCTAGCTGAAGGCAGGGAATTACAATCAAGGAGAGGATATAAAATGTCTCTTTTTCTTCCCTTTTCCATCCTCCCATTTTGTGTTTAAATGAAGGAGAAAATTCATTTAGAGATCATTAGTTTGTTTCTGTCCATCATCATACACACAAGGCTCTGCAAACTGAAAGCTAAAATGAATTAAGTGCCTGTTGTCAGGCCTTCCACAGCCATCTTGTTGATAACTGTCCCCAGCAGCTGCAACATCAGCAACACCAGCTCTTTGCATCAAAGATATCACTGATGTTTCCCATACGCACAGCTGGTGTGCACACACGTAGGATCCCAATGTGTTTTGGGCAGAATGGGCACTGAAACACAGCTGCTGCTCTCCAGGAGGTAGTTCAGCTGTACCCACAAAGGCTCCTGGGAGCCTTTGCTTTTTGTTTCAACAGGAGGAGGTCATCACATGTGTTATGACAGCCCAGACATAGGAAGAGGCATTTTCAACAATGAGCACTTGTAGGTAAATCCCCACTTCAATACAACGCAGAGTGGCATAAGTGGTGAAGAGCGGCATAGCCAGTGGAGAGCAACTCTCCCTCCTGCCCAAAATCCCCTGTCTGACACTGCTTAATCACAGCCCTCCAGGGATGGAAAGATCAGGAGTCACAGCACCTGCCCTGCCAAACTGCCAAGAGCTAGCACCAGGTTTTAATTAAAAGCTGGGATTTTTTATTTTTAAAACCCAATCTTCTCCCAGTTTGGGAGAGACTTTGCAGCCTCTGAACTTTCTGTGTGTTACACCAAGCCAACCAGTGCAGCTGTCCCACAGCAGCCATCTCGGTTTAATTGGCTTTTTGCAATAACAATTCAATCAGGTGAGTAATAAATTCGGCTTTGACATGAGGGCACCTGAGGTGGCAACTGCAAATGCTGGGGAGACATCATAAGGGGCACAGTGAGGCAATGCCATGCCCTATACACAGCCATCCAGACCGTGGTGGCATGAGGCCAGGTTGAATAACCTAATAGCCCAGAGCAACAGGTATGTCTGGGCTGTCAATGGAGAACTCAAAGCTCCTCAGTACTGTCCACTATGGTGGAGTAAAAGTACTCCTATGGGGAGCTAAGACAGCCCTTTGCTGAGCTAACCTACAACACCAAGGCTTCTCTCCCTCATCAAAGAACATGTCAGCACTGCTGTGGCTGTCCCGTTGCTAACACTGTGAGCCCAAGGCAGCCCTGTCTTGGCTGTGTATGGGGCCAAGTAGCAGGCTCAAGCCAAGTAGCTGCTCCTCAACTACCTCATGCATACTCCAACCTGCTATAAAGCCCAGCTCTGCACAGGTCCACAGGGACTGTGAGGTATCATAGCTCCCACTTGCAGAGCTTCAAAGTTTTTGGCCAAGGTGGAGCTGCCCATACTTTTGGCTGGGGCACCGTCATTTTGAGGATGGCTGTCACAGAAGAGGGCCTTATCTGAGGATGGACTCACCTGGCCTGAGCTGATCTAAAATTACACTCAGGCATGCCTCAGCGGCACCCCACCATTTTATGCTCATGTTTTCTCCCCTGGTCCTCCAAATCATTTTATTTGCTATAAAGGTCCTTGGCTCCAGTTTTGCCTACTGGTCACAGAGTGATGCTGTGAGATATCCACGTGAATGAACATGTCTTTCTTACTCTTCCTCTCCTGATGGAGCTGTTCCACTTCCATAAATAATGAAATATTCATTGGGTCAGAGGAAAACATTGACTCTGTAGACGGGTGGTGAAGGCACTCATCTGTAATGGGGGAGACCAAACGCCACATCATGGCTCTAGCAAGTAATAAATAATTTATACAAAGTGGAACAGCTCCAGCAGAAGGGATGAGGGCAAACTTTGCCCAGCAGCCCAATGGATTTCTTGCAAAGCTCACTAGATTTTGCCTTCCTAGGATAAGACATGGGCTCATCTTGTTCTCTGTCCCGTTCAGGGAGTACTTGACCCTCACGTGCCACCTACTCTAAAAGCAGGGAAAGGTTTCTTTTACTACTTTAATCTGCATATTCCATCATTCCTGGTACTGGTACATTATGTTCAGTTTTGAGAAATTAAAGGATTCTTTAACAAAAAAACAGATTTTCAGAGAAAAATTCCAGCCCATCAGGAGTCAGAAGCCTTGCACAGAGATGGTTTGCACTGCAGCTAGGCTTGACTCCTCTGTTTGGTAGAAATAGCGTTTGTGTTTTGCTAGAAATGAGGACGAGAAGTGGTTGTATGCTACATCAGTTAGGAACAGTGCTGGAATTTTCTCCTTGCTCCCTGATGTAAAAATCAGTGACTCCATCTATCTTTCTCACATTCATGGCTTCAGCCATGAAGAGGGTTTCTAGCTCGAGGCACAAAGAAACATTTTCTTTCTTATTTTGTGTCTCTTTGTTGAGTGCAGTGAACAGTGATGGGTTAGTATCTCTTGAGACCAAAGTCTGCTGTTCATCCAGAGAAGCGGTGCTGCTCAGCAGCGGTGCTGTGCATTTCTTCCCTCTGCCTTCCTGCTGGGCCTCAGGTGTGTTTGGGAAAGGTTGTGTCATGGACAAGAGGTCAAGTCCAGTCCCCGTGCTTGACTCCATGTTTGGCCACACTGATAAGTCTTCCAATGAAGGCTTGGCAGTAGTGCTGGTACTCTTTCTGCAAAGAGTACCTTCATCCCCCAACGGTAAGCTTAAAGGCATGTGCCAAAATTGTTGACACTGCTGAATAATCTCTGAAACACACACTAGTCCCACTGAGTTGCAAACCTGCAGCACCCTGAACGTCCATGCTGAACACCAGGAGCTGTATTGTGGGATGGGTGCAGGACTGAGCAGGCATGGTACAGGGTTAGAAAATCTAGGTGACAGTCATGCCTGCTCAGTTTGTAAATTAAGAGGTTACTTCCTTTCACTATGCTTTCACCATCTGGATCCCTGGTGTACCAGCTGCATAACACACTGTGAATGCAAAGGGCCAGACAGAATTGCTGCTTGTATAAATTGTAGCAGTCCTAGTAAAGATAAACACACAGAAGCCCTCCAATCAGACTCGAATGTGGGGAACTTCCATCCCTTCTAACCTCAAGGGAAAGCAGAAGACCAGTATTACAAGATTGCACCGAGTCCCTCCCAAGGAAGAAACATACTGACCCATTTGTGAGCAGATCTAAGATTAAGACCACAGACTCCTTCAGCTCGCATGTCTCTCTGAAGTGCAGTGGGGCAGGGTCCAGCCCAGAGCTTGGTACCCTGGGGCATATCCCTTGTTTCAGCACTGATGACTGAAGATTACTCTGACTTGCTTATGGCACTGATGCTGAAATCACAAGTGAAATTCTAGCCTTGCATAAATTACTCAGGCTTAACTTTCAGCCCTGTAGCTGCACCTACAGCTGGTGAGCATTGCCTCCAAACAGGCTGTATAATATAGGAGGAAGGAGGGAGGAAGAAGTCAGGCTTGGAAGAGAAATTCTGGGATAAGTAACAAGAGGTGTCTAAACTGGAATACATACTCTTTCATTTCTAAGCCCACACCCAGTGCAGGGATGGAGTCCTATACTCATCTGAAAACTAGGCAGTTGTGGACTCAGTCCACACGAGCTTGCATTCACATCTCCCTCTTTATAGGCTTGTGTCATTTCCAAATCAATGGGTGCTCAAAGCCTTTAAGAACAGCAAAGGAATTTTTAAAAGTACTTTCCACTACCCCAACTTTAAATTATTTTTACTTTATTCCATCTTCCATCTCTTCAAATGGTTATCCAATAAGGTCTTGGAAACATTTTTCACAGCTGCTAAGACAGTTTTGCCAAAGTCAGCAGCACTGGGGAATGCTCCTGCAGACTAGTCACAGCTCTAGCTCCTGCCCTCCCATCCCCTTTCCCTGTACGTGCAATGCATTGTCAGCTATGGTTCTGCAGCATTGCACCACTTCAGCATTGGGATTTGGATGGTCTCCCAAATGTCAGAGAGATTTTCTTCTTCATTAAGCCCTGTAGGTTACAGGTAATGCCTGGTTATCATTACTAGCAGCCCCAATTACCATGTTTTGCTGAAGGAAGATGGAGAGGTTCAATAGTGTCTTCTACTTTCTGCTGTCCGTCATAATGTAAAGAGGACTCATTTGCTATTGCCTCAAGGTACAGCGGGAAAGTGTGTGGTCCTTTTAACAATGGATAATTGGGACCTTGTGACCTTTATCTAAGACTTATTTACATCTCTGGGCCGTGTCCAGGTTTCCATAGTTCTTTTCCTGACTACTCTGCAGCCCTGCAAAGGGCAGATGTCCAACATGGGCTCCTGGCTGCCAGGACCTCAGCTGAGATTTTCAGTTCTGTTCCAGTGTCCCATGCTGGCAGTGATGTAGCTAAGGGCACATCAAGAAAAAGGAAACATTTTCCACAGATCACATTCATACTGGTGATGATAAAGCCAAGGCTTCTTATATGGTACGGACCATTAGAGCTAAAGGATATGAGAAGGAAGCATTTAGCAGGGAATACAGAACTAGGAAGAAAGCCACAGTTCTAGTAACTTGCAAAACCAGACCAGACTCCCCTTCAGCAAACAGCTAAGCACACAATAGCAGCACTCTCCATCATTTAGTTTTTCCTCATAAAAAGTTAAGAGTTTCCTCTACTTTCTGCCTGAAAGACAGGCAGAGAGGAAAGTTAGGGAATGAGGAAGACCTCCTTTAAGTCAAGTTTTCAGCATAAATGTAGTTTTGAGAAATATATTGTGGATAGAGACCTGTTTAAATTGAGCTTGCCTAAGCTGGTCTTTCACAGGCCTATTGGAGGTCCAGAACCGGAGGTGAAACCTATCCTACAGAGCTGATGCCAGTGGCTGGACTTGTAAGCCTCCTGTCACTTCTTACATTTTCTTCAGTTCTCATGGCCACTGCCTAATATCACAGGCCATCATATGGCTGAATAGAATATCTGTGCATTGCTTTTACAAAGAGGATATCTCCCAAGTCCACAACAGACCTGGATAGCACTCATCAATGCTCATTGGGTAGTTGTCTTTAAAGAGCAAAGATATTGGTGTGCATAAGGACTGTGATGAGGAGCAAAAGAGAAGAAATATTGCCTTTCTGGAAACACGTGTATACATGTGTAGCCTTGTAGGACTAATGTGTTTGTCACCCCATCTTGTATAGGACATTTGCAGATTTAAAGGGAGTGCACAAAAAAAGCAACAAAGATGCTAAAAAGCATGGGAATCACTTAATATAAAAAGCAACTGAAAGCATTGCTTGTGTTTTCTTCAGAAAAGAGATGAACTGCAAGGGTTATGGCACTATGCCCTCTGCATATGTGCGGACTATATGATGATATATATATGCCATAAGCATTGGCATAAAGTAAGGCTATCAGAAGCTTTTGCTCTTTCAGTGACATAAAACAAGCATAGAAAGATCATGGTGGCCAATTCATTGCTGAACTTTCCGGCCATTGTACAGTTGGTTGGAGCTGGGGAAGTTGTTGACACTTAAGTCAATCGGTTATTATGCATTTATGTATATGCTGTGTAAAGCCACAGTTACACTTAGTATCAAGAGATAATACATCCTGCTTTAACTGGTAAACCAAATCCTAGGCAGCAGAGGACAGGGATGAGTCCTAGCACTAGAGAGGCAGTTTACCCCAGAACTGCCCATAGCAATATTTGGTGCTGGCAGCTGCAAGAAGTACAATAAATGGATGTTAGGTCTGACCTGGCTTAGCAGTTCTATGGTCTTCTATCAGTCATTTGCATGGACTCTTGGGAGTACAACTTCTTGCCAGAGTCCATCGAGTTGGCACAGAGATTGGAAGTGATCACTGCACTGCCACTGATAATCCAGGATTAATGCACCTATTATATAGTTCTTGAGGAATGTCTAACTAATCTGATCGTGATGACCTGATGAACTTTCCCCAATCCCTTTCCTCTTCACATGGCAGTCACCTCTACCATGGAGTCAGCACTGCTGTCTTTAAAGTATTACTCCTTGGAGCTGTAAATCCTAGCTGATACTCTGCAAGCTTGTATCTATCTGAAAAGTTCAGCCTACTTGATCCTAGTATAAAGATGACAATTGTGGTGGTGTGGAGCACTGCTCGCAGCTACAGCAAACAGCTGCCACTTAAATTTCGTTGTCCATCTGTCTATTCTGTCCACTGGTCTGCTATTTGAGCCCTTCTCAGCATAAAATTTGGTTATTTATGGCAGAAAGCCTTTCTCCCCACATGGGGTTTTCTGAAGATGATCTGAGTGCAGTTGTAGAGGACTACTTCAGTAAACCTTGTAACAAGTAGACAGTGCTTTTAAGCAAAATCTAGGAGGAGTTGGTTATAGAGAGCCATGCATTAGCATGAGTGCCCACTATGCAATATGAGCACACGTCACGACATTAGTATGCACTGCCTTTTGTTTTGTTTTGTTTTGTTGGAAAGGACCTCTAGGATCATCAAGTCCAACCTTCATCCTAACATCTATCTAGCCATTAGACCATAGCCTCAAG
>JAAGNO010029243.1:0-13474 GCA_033439905.1 Ceryle rudis
CCCTGGGAGCAGTTGGTCTGTGCATTAAAGACAGAGGCAAAGACAACATTAAGTATCTCAGCCTTTTCCTCATCTTTGGTTGCAATGTTCCCCCCTCACATCCAGGAAGGGATGGAGATTCTCCCTGGTTCTCCTTTTATTGTTGATGTGCTAGTAGAAACTTTTTGTTGTCCTTTATGTCACTGGCCAAGTTGACTTCCAGCTGGGCCTTTGCCTTCCTAATTTTTTCTCTGTATAACCTGAAAAGATCTCTGTACTCCTCCCAAGTTGCCTGGCCCTTCTTCCAAAGGTGGTAACCCCTCCTTTTCTTCCTAAGTCACATCAAAATCTCCCTATTCAACCAGGCTGGACATTTTACCCACCCTTTAATCTTACAGCACATGGGGATAACCCTTCTCTTGGGCCTTTAAGATTTCCTTCTTGAAGAGCATTCAGCCCTCCCGGACCCCTTTGCCCTTCAGGATTGTCTCCCAAGGGACTCTCACAATTAGTGTTCTGAACAGTCCAAAGTCATTCACACACAGCAGTAGCCTTTCATTGTAGAAATACACCATTCTCAGGTATCAGCGAAGAATATCTGTATAGCTTTGGACAGTAAGTCTTTTTGCCTATTTTTTAATTATTTTTTTTTTTCCCCCAGAGTATTTTTGTTTTCCAATGACTCTTCCCTGTTTTACACTTCTTTGAAATCCAGTAGTCGCTTCTGTGTCCACCCATGTACTTCACATTCTCTGGTAACGAACACATAGTAAACAGAACAGAACAAAATATCACTTGTCTGACCTGTTTTTTTTCAGAAAGGTGTTTGTGTAATCTCCCATAAACAGCGCTCTAAACTGGCATCATACCAGCTAGCTATTTTAGATGTATCAGAGCTTTTAGACTGAGAAGTCCAAGTTCTATGCTTAGCCTGCTGAGGAAGTTGGACATGTCTAGAATAACCAAAGCTACCTTTGTCTTTTTCCCCATCTTTTGCTCATAGTTACATCCTGCCATTTTTACTGTGCACACTACCGACCCTTGCTATCTGAAAACAGGTTTTTGTTTTTTCCCTGCAGAAAGATATAATTTTAGTGGTAAAAACTGAAACAAATGTAAAAGTTCCAGACAACGTAGTCCAAAACTAATACTGGAGGTCTTAAAATACAGTTTACTAAAAGTAAGGGGAATAAAAAATGTATTTGTCAAAATATGGTCTGCTGAGCTTTAATGGTACCTGTGTTACCTGCACAATACACACATTAAAATCAAGCTAGTAATGATAAACACCTTGTTTTCCATGCTTGCTGTTCAGAGAAAATACTAGTGATCTGACTAACAATATGATTTATCATCATGATTAAAAACCAGTAATGCTCTGGAATGTAAATACTGCAAAAAAATTTAACTTAGCTTAAATATTTAGTAGTCACAGATGATGCTAACAATATGTATCTGTTCAATGCTAGTAAATACTTCCAGATGCTAATTTTTAAGTCTCAGTCCAAACATATTCTTACTCAAACACATTCAAATATTATTCTGCTGTGTAGCTCTACCCTTAACGCATATACAACATCTTAACAGGACACTGTTGTTTTCTGACTGCGAAGAAAGTTAATTTGAGAATGTGCCATGCCCAGCAACACAGTGACAGGGTAAATTAAACAAAGCAGAAATAAGAAAGGAAAAAAAGTCTGACCCAGTTTTTTTGAGTTTAAATTAAGTATTAAGACTAATCAAGCCAAAAGTTATCAGCTCCAGAACTGTACTCAAGGGATCCGTGAAAGATGTGCTGGGGGCATTATTAAGGTTTTTAAAGACAGCTGTATTTCCCACAATTATGATATTCACTAATTATACACTAGTTTACATATCTTAAATATAATCCTCAATTAATCTTTCGCCTGTAGGTTTCAGTATTCACACAATATACATGAAACCTGCACTGAAATATTCTAATCCTTGGCTACCTTTTTTTTAATGGATTTAATTAAAAATAATAAATAAGAATCTCTTCATGAAACAATTTCTCACATATACTTAATCTAGAAGTCATAATTAAAAGTCACTGAAAACCTGGTCTTTGAAATGGACACACAAACTTCCATTTTTAAATACATATATTGAAAGATAAAATCTATGAAAAAAAAGTTACATTGTAAAACAAAACCAAACCCCTAAAGTCCATGAACATGATACGGTTTTCCTCCGTGGATCAAAGCTACTGCATATTCTTTTAAATGGCTTACAAATACTTTAAAAACCTGTTCAGATGTTTTAAAGAAGTGAATTTCTGTGAATCCTTGTGAGTCCAAGCTAATCATAAATTAGACAAATAGGAAAAAAAGAACATAAAACAGGAAAAAAAGGACCTTTCTGCTTGCATACATGACCTCACAGTGCTACACGTCCCATGCTGCTCATGAGTAATATAAGCTTAATTAATCTCTGCTTACCCATTTTTTTCCTGGATGCTTGAGGTATATCTTCTATTGTCAGGAGAGGAGGAAGTTTCTGCTGAGTTTCATTGAGACCTGGAACAATAAGGTGCACTACAGAGAAAGATGTGTGCCATTAATACCAGAAGAGATGAAAAATACATATCTCAGAGGGCAGACTGTGTAAGCAACTACTACTGAAACACTGGGAGTATAGTTTGGGTATCTAGGAAATGAGTTTTATTCAGTAATTATCACTCCCTTTTGGTGCTATTTCCTCTTTAAACCACTTGCTGTATTACCACCATGTCACAATTAATCAGAATTGAAAACAATTCAATACTGGGGCATACAGCCCTGGAGTACTGCAGTATCATGGATGTTGTGACATTCTGTCTGGTAGGCCAAAAAGACTAAACACCAAATGTGGTTAGTAAGCATCTGATTCTCATCAATACATTAAAAGTCACACAAAGCAAACTTAGGCCAAGTTAGGTAGTTATATCAAGTATTTCCATATATATAAGGAACTAAACACCTTCCTGACTCCAGATCACAAGATGCATGATACAGTCAGCCTTTCCTATCTCTTTCAGGTACCCCCGTTGTTCACTAAACTAAGCACTATATGATAGACTCTTCCTTATTTTTATGTTCTAAGCCAGTAATGTATATTCTTATAGGTCAAACAAGAACAGAAAGTATGAAGTTGAATAGCTTGAGGGAAGCTATGCCTCAAGATCTAACAACAAGGTCTAATTGCAAGGAAGGTTATAATATACATCATTACAGCCTAATATATCAGTGTCTGTAGATGGCATGTTATCATACTACCTTAAAAAAACTCAAAAGAATAACCCCTGATCTTTGTCACAGAACTTTACTTGAAGTATGAAAGACCTTATTGGCTTTAACAGTGACAGTATCTTCTTTTAAATACTATGACAATAAAATTATTCTTTTTCCCTTAAGCTACATCATCACTGAACCATCTGTACCACCATAAAATGTAATAATGAGCTGCAAAATACACTTTGATATGCAAGGAAAGAACTATCAAGATCAAGAAAATTCAAGTATTTACACAGTTCTAATTTTCAATCAAAGATGAGGAAAAATAATAAAAATAACTTCTAGTCACCTAATATTGCTCCTGGCAAAGAAGAACTATCTGAAGTTTTTGTCTGCGTCCGATTTTGAATAACTGTGGAGACAACACAGGGATATTAGAAAATAATTTTTAGAACTCCAAAACAAGAAACAAAACCACACCTGAGGCAAGCCTCAGCATTCCAAAAACCTTCCCTCAATTTAATAACTGGAAATGAGGACACCACCCTAAGCTTGTCTGTATTTATGTTCAGTTTAAGAGGCTGCAAACTGTGTTTCATTTACATCTTAACTGTGCATCTCTCCTAGGATATCAGTTTTATATCCTTGGTAAAAAATGACATTCCATGCTTATGTTAATATCAGCCCAACTCCAGGCCATCTGATTACCCTGCCATTCACAAGTCTTCAGAAAAATATGCATGTGATGTAAAAGCCAGTACAGTCATGGTAATTACTGTATTTTGCTTTCACACCACCCTCCAGTGTTTTCCTGTCCCCGAACTGCAAACCACCTCCAAAGACAATCTGCTTGATTTTGTTACTTAAAATTATTAATGATACCATTTCTGTTACCAAGTTTTAAGCTGCAGCTGATTTTCTATCAGCTATCTTTAAGTAGTTAATTTTCAAAGATTACGCTACTATACTATCTCTCACTACTAGAAAGAAACAGGTATTTCTTAAGGGCAATATGTTTAAGTCTCCTGTAGATACCTTTCTCCACTGACCAGATAAGGAAGAAGAAGGGAGTCTGAGAAAATGCAAATGCAAAATGCAAAATGTTTGATAGCATGAATCTTATTCATACTGCTACCCTTTCATGCCTGACTGTCAGGTTGTACACAGCTGGGAGATCAACATACGTGGGCAACCCAGTTGAAAGAGGAAAAAGAATGGATACTAGTAGAAAACAGAACTGATTCGTATTCATCAAATGACTCAGCCAAGTCATTGTTCATAAAGCAATGTACTAGCTTATTTTATTAACACAGATAGGTAAGAGCTTAATAATATTTGTAATTAAAGGATATAATAGTTTGTAGGGTTTCACTCCTTCTAAGAGGAAACTTTCATGACATTCACATCTGGGTCAGATTTTTTTTTTTGTTTTCATTTTATTTTTAAGTTACTTTTGAAGAGCATAAGAATCAACAAAAAATAAAAATTTACCTTGTTTGATAATTGTGACAGGGACCAACTTCTTATTATCACGCAGTGTAAGCTAAGAAGGAATGAAAAAAACCAACCTTGGGATGACTGCCATAATAGTAATTGAAATTTCTTAGTAACAAAAGTACAGGGCTCCAATCCAATACTGCGCCTGCCTCAAGTTAACACTGGATATGGCTCTGGCCCTAGTCATTGAATGTTGCACTTATTGCTTCAGTTCCCATGGGCTAGTATAGTAATATTGCATTTTGATCTCCTTTTTTCAGCCTGAGATATTTTGCTTCATAAAAACACAGTATTTGACAGTTTAGGAATAGACAGTCCTTTTTTCTCTCAATAATGTCTTGAGCACTCACTAGGGAGTAGTCCAAAAGCTAGGAAAAGCTGAAATTTAACTGTAACAAAGCATTTGAAACATATACAATTACAAAATTGGTCACAGGATACAATTATATTCTCAGGAATAGTGTATTTAAAACACAAACTATTCCAGAATCAGGTGTATATTTGTAAACTATCAGCACTCTTGGGTGCATAGTCTGCCTAAATTAGATTTACTCAGTCATTTTATTTGGTGAAATTGTTTCCAAATACATCCATGTTCTTCTCACATTTTCATGCTAAATATTCAGATCTTTCTGCTGTTCACTCGTCCGTGTCCCAGATTACTTTTTGTCTAACTGTGAATCTTTTCCATCATTTTGATACCACAAAAAACATGGAAGACATGAATGGACCCCACATTTATTAAAAGGAAGAAACCATCTGATCCCAAAGATTATAAATCAGTATTCACTACTACACATGGTTACTAGGAACAACCACTGAAAGCTTAATAATACACTTTGGTGACAAGAGGAGGTAGAATGTAATGCCAGCAATAAAAAAAAATGCTAAATACATTAAAAGGGGATTTATTATTTTTTTTCTTGTATCTGAGTTATAAGAAAGAAAATTACTCAAACAATTACCTTTCTGTGTTAAATGTACACCATTAAAGTCAGAATCAGTTAATGTTCATTTTGTACTTCATGACATCTGGTCTACTTCATGTGACAGAACACATGCATGAAAATTCAGCATTTGATGACAAAGTTTTAATTATTTACCTAAGAATAACTATTATTGCTTTATTCTAAATACTAAACAAAAGCTTTAAAAGCAATGGTTGGGTACACATCAAACACATACCAAAGTCTAAAAAGCTGGAAGAAGGCAAATCTCATCAAGTAAGATGGCCATTTCTTCAGAAAAATGGATGGAGGTTGCTTATTCTATTAAAGCCATTACTGTGTGCTACCCAGTAACATTTTTACATTGGCATGAACATAGTTTGGAATTAAGTGGAGGTTTCAATCATTGTCATTAATGAAGGATACAAAATAATCTCTTTTTTTGTTTACTATTTTTCCTTTATAAACAAGGTTTACATTTCTATTTTGCCTTAGAGTAAAAAAAAAATCTGTTACAGATGATCAGCTTTTGCAGTAAACTTGCTATTCATGTGACCAACAAGTGGGATGAAATGTATTTATCAGAAGAAGGTATGCATTTTACTGTATTTGTCATCAGGAGCCCTACAATAAAATAAACATATCTGAAGTTGTAGCGGGCACTCATGTAACTGCAGTGCAGAACTACTCATTTTAAGTATTTTCAGCCCTTTTACTAGTAAACAAGAACATCCTTTCTTTGTTGAATAATTGTGTATGACTGTAATGATTGCAATATGAAAATGCTAAATACATTAAAATACATTCAGAATTTAGTTTCTCTCTCAGGATGTGAAGTCTGTGCTCTGTAGCTTCTGTAATTACACTGCTCACCTGCAGGAATCTGCAAGTGCTGCACTTTAAATTGACCAATGTGTTGTCAGTCCTTTTTTCTCAGTCTTCAAAAAGTGACTACTTTAGATATTTCTATGTCTAGTAAAATTTACTATTTGGACAAACTGTTTCAGAAAATATGTTTCCAGACAGAAAATATAAAGCATAACAATATTAGGAACATTCGTTATTAAAATGACTGTGGAATGAAAGGAGGTGGTAAATAAGGTGTTCCTTAATTTCAGAGGAAAATTAGAGATATAAGTTATACCGTAAGTCAGGCATCTTAACATGTGACCTATGGCATACTGCATAAAGGACTGCAGTTCTCAGACATTCTGTCAAATGGCTTATGGCAACATTACTTTAAGAAACACTTTTTATTTCTGCCTCTCTTATATTCCAATACTCCAAAAAGCCACAAGTAACTGGCATACAAGTAAAAGACTCCTCAGGGAAGGATTTTAGCCAACATGGATTGAATAATGTCCTGCATTTTGGCTGGAAGAAGTCAAGGGACACACACACACCCCCACACACACCCCGCCCTTTCAGGCTGACATGAAATTACAGGAATCTAATCAGACAGAAGAGGAAATAAATTTCTACTGCATTGTTACCACCCTACCACCACCCATTGTTTATGAAGTAATAAAGAATGACCAACTCTAGTGCTCTCCTTTTCTTTCCCTTTCTCATTAGTTGTAGCTCACAGCCCCAGGAGCTTAGTCAAACTTAAAGGGTGAACCTGCCAAAAGAAACATAAGCTGATATGTGACCAATGTTGAAAGGGCTGAATGACAAGATGGATTGGTCATATTGCTTTAATAAACAGCCCTTAAAAATGTCTCCTTACAAAGAAGCGTTAGGATCATGCTGATATGAGCCTGTTCCGTCTTTGGAGCAACATAAGGCATAAACAAAATTTGGCTTAAATAACACTCATTCCAGCTTTTCACTGATAAGGCATTTGCAGCACTGAAACATACCCCACCTAATTCTGTGGAAATGGAATTACTAACGTAAATTCAAGACCTGGCTATTATCTGCTTCTCAGCCTTAGTTTTATGTCTTTTTGCACCACTAAGTGAGAATGATGAGAATCTTTAGAATAATTTATGGAATGTTTTAATGATATTTCTGTGATTCTGTGGAGGATGACAAAGCAGTACTGCTCTGGAGCTAAGCCCTTGTGAAGCTGACTAAAAAGACTAGACATTGGCTGCAGTCCTCCTTTCATGCTAAAGTTGTGCAAATATTTGGAAAACTGGTTTAGCTCACTTTCTCAGGACTTCTCTTGTATAAATACAATCCCTTCTTCCACAGAAGTGATACAACAGAGTCAGGGTCCAGGCACACAGGGTTTGCTAAGAAGAATAAGAGAACTCAGCTTGTACTCCATATGCCAACATGAATTAATTTCCTGGTCTTGGCTTGTCATACGTAACTCTAAAGATGTTTATGGGACCAATGGGAAGAACCATAAAAGTTAATTTCATCAACAACATAATGAGGTGAGCACCTTCCTGAATATCTAATGAACTGGCTTCATATTACTCACAGATAAAACATTTTTTCTTGAATGTGAGACATGACTTTGTTTCCAATAATGTAAACATTATAACTGCTCTAACTCTGTACATAATGTTATAATTAAAGTATTAATGTCCTAAATGAATACTTATGTATTCCTACAAGAAAATGTATATAACGAACTACGGTTTGATTCCTGAAGGAATTCCAAGTCTGATAATTACAATTACAGAATATTTACAATATTGTACAATATGAAGAATTAACAATAAGAAAACATACATGACTGTTTCCTACCATGAAAACACTTGGAAAATAGGAGAAATAAGAGAAGTATTAAGAATAGATTGTTCCTTTATAATAATCATTATCACTCACGAGTCAACCCTCTAAAATGTCTGAAGTAACAAGGATTTCTACAACTCTTGGGAAGTTATCCCACAGTCTACCACAGTCTACCTCAGGGATAGGACCTTAAAAATCAAAGTAAGCAAAAACCTCAAGAAGATTAGCTGCTGAAACTTGCACTTTGATGAAACATTACAGAAATATGAAGACATCAAATCAATTTCATGGTAGAGGAGGTGATGCTCAAAAGTTATGAATAAAATGTCTGCTTTTCATTGTATTGAAACTACTAACAGGTTCAATCTACAGAGCCTTCATTTCTGCTTCAGCTCTTGGAAAAATAATGTGTTTGTGTATGTGAATCCACGAACATATGAAACCCACCCATGCTTGCTTGATAGCCATTATTACAAATGTTAGATGAGGAAAAAAAAAAAAAAAAGAGGAAATGAATAAATATACTTACAAAAAATCTTCAAATGCTTTGATGAAATAATTAAAAAAATCTACCTTGCATCCTGGAAGGATCTAATTAACTGCCTAGCCATCTTGATAAGCAAATTAAATTTCCCTTTCCAGCTTCCCCTGGTTCCGCAAACACTTGCCTCACATAAAAGAACTATCAGTGGATTCAACAGGATGACTCATGACTTTAGAAGACCTGAGTACACAAAAGATCACTCTATAAAATAACAGCACTATCTTATCACAAAATGAACAGACCACCACAAATATCACGTTAATAAACATAACTAGTACAAGGGTACATGAGAATTGTAAAGTTTAGAATCCACTCACAGAAACAATTAACTTCATTTTTGTTAAACTGGAATCACTATATGCAATCAACTCAGCTACAGTTCCAATAATTTCATCATTGTATCCATATAAACACTTCTCCATACTATTATTTAGTCTTAGATTTAGCAGATTTTTTTATATTGGCAATTTGTGGCCATAACATCTTTCTCACTCTAACAGAGAAGCAAAAATTTGACCATACAAAATACAAATCTGGTATAAAAAATAAGACCGTTTGCATACCTGCGTTTGGGTATTTGGTACCAACTTGTACATGTTCTGGAATTGTCCGTTTACTTTTTTACCTGATTTGACAGAAAGATAAATAAATACATAGAATTACTTTTTGTTTTGTCCAAGACAAACCAAAGTTTATTCACCTTTTTAATAGCTAAGAAAGTTAGGAGACTTAATTGCAAGACATAAAGACACACCATGTAACAGTTTTGTTCAGTCTTGTTTTTCCAGATTAATTAATTCATCTGCAAAGCCTCCTCTTCACATTTTGACGTAGAGAAAATGAAATGTATTATTGTTCTACAAGAGGGGGTAAGAGAGCTGAAGTTGTCTTTGGGACTTACTAAGGAGAAGTTAGCAGTGCTTAAGAGGATTCTTTAATAAAATTAATATAACCAAAATAGTAATATGTAAGGAAGAAACTTGACAGAGGAATTTCTCCATCCCACTTGTCAGTCTGGTAGTAAGATTGTCTAAAAGCATCATGTTTAAAGTCTCCAATAGTTAGTCTTTTGGGTGTGCTCTTCTAAAAGCCATACACATGTAGCACTGACAATACAGAGAAGGCATATCACTTCTCTTTGGGTCTGACATGGTTTCCTTTATCTCAACATATGAGCAAAGTATCCCATGGAATTAATATCTGAAATGTTCCTTTTAGGTTTTTCCTGTTAGCTTCTTATTAGAAGCTTCTTGTCACGCAGCTGTTAAGTATAGAGGAGAAACAGTCTTTCCCAGAACCTCTTATCTTCTAGCATGATGGTTCAAACTTTGTCTACATCTTATACATTTAAACTTTTCCGCTTTTTTTGCATCAACAAAGATAACAACAATAAATAATAAATAAAGAAGGGTTAAGCTAAATGCTATCATCTTTCTTCAAATTCCATCCAAAACAGCACTAGAAAAAAATTAAACTATAAATATCAACTGAGAGACATTTGACACACCATCCTGAAAAAAAAAAAAGTCTTTCAATGTGCCTGATACTTCTCAGGAACAGGACCTATGACTGGCGTAGAGACAAGGGAAAACTGACACAAGCTTCACACTGACTTCATGAGAAAGTCTTTGAAGATATCAGAAATAATCTACTTTCATTTTTTTTGATAAATTTTGATTAAATAAATGTCAAACTTCTGTCATCTTCCTCAAGAATTAAAAACAGATTCTCCTCCCAAGCCCTTGGAACATTTTTAGTATATAAAAAAAATTTGGCCTCTGGATTTAATAAATACAAGAATTTGCAACAGGAGTTTAAGTTTATAGTAAATTAGATATTGTTTGGTGAGGAAAGAAAATTTACAGTGAAGGATGTTTGGTTTAGGTTGAGATACTTCTTAATATGTGAAAGGACCTTGACTTACTACAAGACAGTGAGTTAAAAAAGTTGGCCATTTGTGTTGTATGGCAAACTCCTATGCAGACAGACGGTTACATATTTATAACAAATGTTCACTCTGTTTATGGATCACAGTTTCTATCTATGCCTACTTACTGTGCACTGTAAAATGAAAGGCTTAAATCTGAAAGGTGCTGCCAACTTTCCAATTAGAAGATACTTTTTAAGTAAACCAGAATGTAGACATACAGAGTAGTAGCAAGCTCACTGGATTTAGTTGATGCAGAAGCAGTCACTGAGTACAAACGTCTACATTCTAGACAAAAAAACCTTCTCATTTCAGTAGAATATGAAGTCTTACAAGAAACTATCTTTCAGCTGAACTCAGCCTGTCCCCATAAGTTATAGGAATGGTTCTCCTTGACTATAAAAATGTATAGTGTCTGTAAGAAACAGAATTTATAAATACATTATATAAAAACAGCAAATTTCTTTATGTCAGTGGGCATTTCAATAAGTCCCAAATACAGTATTAAACTATAAACACTACTCATTCTCCTTTCCCTCCTATCTTAAGTGTGTAAAGATATTCCAGCACTCACTCTACAGATACTTTAAGATGTTTAGAATGTAGGAAAAAAAAGTAATTTATTAAGCATTCTCTAGAGCTGTGAAACAGAGTTTCTTTTTATGAGGCAGGTGTTGGAAAAGACTACCACCATTCTTCACTTTAAGCTCGTGCTATAACAATGGCATTATTCTGGACTGCTAAAATGACTCTAAGGGCACTGGGCAGGTACTTCAAAGTTACAGTTTTCTAATTTATGATAGTGCCGGAAAAGCTCTTTATTAGATAATAAGATGGCTTCTGCAGTGTTACAAGCCACCCTACTGCTCTCATCTCTTATCCTCAAGTGTACAAAGCTATGTAATTTGCCTATAAACTTGAAACCAAGGTCCAAAACAAATTTCAGATGGAAATCTCTTATGAATAAGGCTCTATTATGAAAATTCCCATTCTTCAAATTTTCAAACTAGATATACTGAGCATAGGGAGTTTGGAGCATCTAGTGACCAACATCATGCTTAGAAATACCTTTATGTAAATGCTTGAGAAAAATAAATTGCACAATGTCTGTTAGGTCCTCTCTTCCTTTCTTTAGAAGGGAGAAGACTCTGCAGTTGTCCGTTTCTTCCACTGATAGCAGTGATTCTTTGAGAAGTATATATGTTTTCAAAGGGTTAGTTTGATGTTACTTTGCCTGCATTGTCTTGGACCTTTGGATGAAAATCCAAACAATAGCACAGGAGAGAGTCCATGCTTAAAACACAATTTATATAATTCCTTCACAGCAAATTAGTTTCAAATTCAACTTTACAGCAGTCATAAAGGGTCCATTATGATGCATGGTGGATAGGACAGGTCCTGTCCGGCTTTTAACTAGCCTGAACGTCAAATAAAAGAAGATACAAACAAGGATAATACTATTCATCAACTCAAATTAGTGATGGTCTTATTATTCAAGGCCCATAGAAAAAGCTTGGAATCCAGTCAGAAGTATGTACATATGTACTCAACACCTCCTGTGTATCTAAACTAATCACTGTCAGAGTTCTACCAACCTGCCAGAGGTCCTCTACTAGCAACAAGAAGAGCACATCTTTCAGAAGAGCAGATGGCAATTTTTCAACTGCAAACTATTTCTAGTTTCTCCAGTTCCCCAGAAAATTTGTTAAGGGCATAAGCAATTTAAACAATGAAACCCTGATCAGTAGCTTACTCTAAGTAATATCACAATGAAGGGAAAACCACTGTTGAAATGAGTAGCTATTTGATTAATTACTGTCAAATACTTACTAGACAGAACTGTCTTATGATTGAAAGTCTTGCTCCAAATACTATCATCTACATTGTCTTTAACTCCAAATTCATAAAGTGTGTTTGGCTTCAGATTGTCCACCACCGTCTCTGTAACTGGGCAAAGCTGAAAAACCCATTTCTTATCTTTACCCTTCTCTCTGTAGCGAACTGTATAGAACCTGCTTGACAAAAACAAACAAAAAACCAACAAAACAAACAAGCAAAGAGTTATTCACAAAGAAACTCACAACAACCTTTTTTTGTTAGAAATTACTAAAATAACTTCTACCCGTCATTGTTCTTGTTCTTTCTGGCCCCTTATGGTTATCAAATGTCAGAAAAGCCAGAAAGCCAGCATATCTTTCCTGCAAACATAGTGCTAGGCCAGTCATCTCCTAAATACATATATGCTCCTCATCACACAGACCCCAGCATTAGGAGTATTTATACAAAAAGCAAAAAAGTAGTCTCCTTATTCACAAACTACTATGTTTGTGAGGCTCTGACCACAAACTACAAGCTCATTTTGCTGGTGATTCTGACATATGCCAGAACTAGTCAATTGAATCATGAGCCTATTAGTCAGGAAACCTCAACCAATTTCTCAAAATCTTCTTCATCCATCCAGGGGAAGGTGATCCTCTCAAATTTAGTCCAAAAATATTGTCAAGGGAAAACCAGTAAGAGTTGACATTTAAATAATACATTCCTCATTCAGTGATCCCATTATATTTTGCCCACACTTAAAACAACAAAGTAAACCAAGACATTACTTTCCCAGTTTAAATCAATAATGTGATGACTGCTAACAGATTATGAAATT
>JAAGNO010029243.1:13574-31143 GCA_033439905.1 Ceryle rudis
AAACAACAAAGTAAACCAAGACATTACTTTCCCAGTTTAAATCAATAATGTGATGACTGCTAACAGATTATGAAATTAAAAAACATTTCTACAGAAATTGCCTAATTCAATCAAGCAGCACCACCCTAAAAAAGCATGAGTGCAATGTTAACCAGCGTAAAACAACTCAATGTAAATGGTGAGAGTTATGGCACAAGAATTCCATTGACTGATAAAGTCTCATTTTCAATACACATGCTGAATCACTGCCAGAATGGGGTGGGGTTTTCTGTTTCTCTAAAAATAAATCTCAGAGAGATTTGGAAACTTTTTAATGCAACTATTACAGAAAATTGTTACACATAACATAAAGCATATCCATTTTCCATATCCATATTTTATTTACATCAGATGAAAAAGGATGAATGTCATCCAATTGTATTTTTCCACACTTCAATAGAGTAAATTAGGGCCATAACCAAACACAACTCTAAAACTCCAGGTACATGCCTAAGAATCATTCAGAAGCCAAAAGAAAAAGAAATTTGGGGTTTGAGATTTAAGCCAGGTATTATATAGGGAAATATTTGGAGGGAAAGGAAGGGACTTTAGGAAAACAACCAAAAAATAGTTCTTTGATCAATGTAAAAGGTATCAAAGGTCCAGATTAAAATGACTTAATGGGCAAATATAATACTGTCAATACATAAAGCACTTCCAGAGTAGAGTATATGTGAAAGATGATTGCCGAGTACAGGGAAATTCCCAATTCATTATTAAAACACAACCTAAGATGAGGCAAGTACCAATTGTGGAAAATATTTTCTTACACAAAGATTGACTTTTTTTATATATTTTATCTCATAACTGTCAAATTTGTTTTCTTGGCAGCAAAAATATAGATTCTACTATTTTAATTTTGACAATTCAGCTCATTCAGGTATTCCACTAGCTTACAAAATAAATATTTATGTTGGCTCACATAAATCTCTTCATCAGCTCCACTACTTTGCATTCAAAACAACCCCCAGTTTAACCCAAACCTTGGAAAGACATATGGTACGTAGTAAATATCCTTTCTCTTATCAGTTCCTGGACAATCAAGTAATAATCTGCATCCTTACTTCTGTGGGCTGTGATCTACTCAAATTTCATGTCAAGCAATAGATCTAACTATCAGTTGGCCTGACAACTGCTTTCAACAAGAAATTATTGTCAACATTAAAATGAGGAAAAAGTCTCTTCCTTTATCCTCTTAGTCCTTTCATAAATAGACATACAGACATTAACAGACAAGAAAAGCTTACTTGAAATATTTGTCACTATCTTGCAAAGGACTTAACAGTAATAAAAAAATCCCATCTGCACCATCAATGCATCTTGCTGGTCTCCATACAACCCCTTAGTAAGGTATTTAGAATAGGTATAGGTAGACTTATGATCAAGATGTGAATCGAAAGTAGTAGTAGTCACCTTCTTCCCAGCTTGCCTGAAAGAGGGAATTTAATTTGTTTTCATCGTCATCCTTCCCTTTTCCTACTTGTTCTAGATGAATGGGGCAGAAATAAACTGATTGTATGTGATTGAAAGAAAATAGTATACTGATTCATTTCAGTTATTGACAGTCTAAATGAATAGCTGTATCAGAAATGAGGAGGAAAAAAAAAATCAAAACCTTGTTCATAATGGATAGGCTTTTAAGTGGATGCTCCCACTTGCTTCTACTGTAGAAAATGTTCTATTCTTGAATACTGTCTCCACATCTGCAAATTCCTTCTTCCTAACATGAATTAAAATGCACATCCAAAAACATCTTTCACTAAAACTCAAGACTATTAAAAAAAATCTTGCAAGAAGATTTTCATTGCTGTGCCAAACTGTGCCATTAGAAATAGAAACGTATAGCATAGAAGAAATGTGCTCTCAACTCCAAGATTTACAAGTCTGTAAAAACTTCACCAAGGGTGTAATTATTTCAGTGGAAACTTGCCATAACAAGTACTAAAAACACTGACTGTGATGACAGAATTTCCTCAATCATTTCAATAAAAAGCAACCAAAATGAATTCCATTTAACAATTTTCAAGTCAGAATCATTTGAGTATTAAAAATATGCGAACTGTAAACAACATGCACTTTGGGGGAAATACAATCATTTGTTTAGAGAGCACGAATTCAGAAATGCCACATTTTCTAATCAAAAAACAATTCAATCTTAAAACAGACCAACAAAATGCCAAATACAGTGCAACTTCAGTGCCTGCCTGAGAGCATTCTATTGATTAATTTTTGTTGTCATTTTTATTTCTCCCTTTTTCAAACCTTCCTCTCAAAAAAAAAAAAACCAAACCCACCACCGAAACCAACCAACCAAAAAAACCACACATACAAAAAAAAACCCCCAAAACAACCAACCAACCAACAAACCCCAAAAAAGTGCTATCAAACAATCATAACATATAATTGAAGACATGAGAAAGGAGTAAAATCCAGTCACGACTCACATATATCAATCTCCTTGTGACACTGACACACATGTACAGAATTTGTGCAGCTGTCTTGCTATGTGTATTAGAAGCTTCAAAACTGCTTCTCCTGGATTGCAAACATTTAGAAAAACCTCTCCATTGATTCCCCCCAAAATGATAGAAAGCAGGTTGGAGTACAACTACACTCAGAGGGGAAAGGTCCACTGCACTGTTTCTCAGATAAAACCCTTTCTGTATCTGTGAGTACGAATATGAAAACCTGACTGCATACTGCAGGGCTCTAATAGCTGACATGAAACTAAGACACTATTCAAGCAAATTGCAGTTGGAACAGACCTGGGAACACTATTCACAGCTGTGAACGCTAGTTTGATGTTTCAGTAAAGATGTGGCACACCCAGTTACATTGGGTGACAATATGTTTTAATCTAGATTCTCAGCATGTACAAAGACCTGACAATATTTAACTGGTTTTAATTTCGATTCTCTGTTTTGGTGAAGGATATGAAAAGGGTAAATTTTATCAGATCAATGTTTATTAAATTGCACTTGTATTCCTATTTACAACAAATACTAACCAAAAGACTTCAGAGTTCACTTCTTTTCCAGACAGTACTCTATAAAACACTAGACTTCTTTCATTAAGCTCAAAAAAATGAATCTCTCTCCCTCTGTCCCTAACAGACAACATTTCACTCCTTAGAAGGTACCTCCAAGCAAGCCACCATGGGGACTATAGAGAAATTTTACCTTTTCTCTTTTTACTAGACAACTGAAAGGATAATAAAGTCCAATGATTTAAACAGAAGGTGTCATTAGCAGGTGAGGGGTACTGTTCCACTCAGAGTTAATTGCTATAATAAAGCCAACAGAAACACCCAAACCACAGTAAAGAAATAAAGAGCCTTCATTCACCAAGACAGCCTCTCCCATGTGCATTTGTGCAACACCATAATATTGTATGTTTGCATTCATGAAAGTCTCTCTACATTAACAAGCTTTAAGTATTCTTTTACAATATTCTAACTTCACTTGCCTGATCCTACGATGCACACCAAAAGTGAGATAACAGCAGAAATAAAAGGAAGCCACAAGAGTATTGTACCACTGCATAGGCCAACCAACGTAGTGATTACTGTATCTATAAAGTCTATGTAAAAGACTTTCTGCCCAATACAAAAGGATGGTTTTGTCCTTTCTATGTTCAGTTTACAATGTTTTGGGGTTCTTTTCAAACTCTACAATGCACGGCAGTGAAACTTTTTCTTTCTCAGCTTAGAGCTAACCTTTTTATTACACAAGAAATCAAAATGTGATGACCATTTTAAAGAAGTCCACAGGGTTTTTACTTTTGAAATTAAGGAAATCTCACTTGCTGCTAAGAGAGGCAAAATTCTTGGATGGATAGGAAAAACATTAAGTTTTCATATTCTATATGAATGACACTGTCTTGCCAAGAATTCCAGTGCTATTTTTCCAATTGTTAACCAAATCTCTTTTCAGCCAGATTCCCAGAAAATGCTTGGATAGTCAAATATTTGGGCACAAACAATTAGATACTGGATATCTTATAAACCAGATGGTTTTGTGAGATTTCCAGATTAGGTCAGTTTGTATAAATATCATGGGTTTATTTGGAACCAGATCCAAACCAAAACTCCAAACAATTTAATCATGACTATTTTAGTCACATATAACACTAAACAAACAATTAAGCCTTGGAGATATAAGAACATTCCTGCTCTGTGATTTTGTGTTTCCATAGATAAAAGGTTATAAAACTGATTTCACTTTTGTGAAGAGGAATGTAACCAGACTTTAAAAAAGGCTATACATATATATTTATTCATTTAATAGCTAGACTTCATTAGAAGCACAGCATCCATTTAGTATTAGAAAGTAATAAAAGAAATGTTTGAACCACAGTTTTTCAGATACTGAGTGTTTCACAAATCAGCACATGAAGCTGATTATGTTGTTTTCTTCTTATTGCCAATTTTACTTTAAATTAAGGGAAACTGACATATATAAAAAGATGGAAAGAAATACATTGCTGATGGCTACTAGTTCAGTTTGCGAAGCATTTTCTGATTTAGTTTTCACTTTTACATGATCACTAACATACACTTTTTTCACTTCATTTTTTTTAGCAGAATGACTGAAGTGATTTGAAAAGTTAGAGGGTCTGAAGAATTAGAGGCTGACCACCAACAAATCTTTCTGCATTTAAACAAGCTTTTAGCACAGCAATAACTCAAAAGCATCTGAAACTTGAAATATTTAATCACTGCAGTCTGTTTTCCTTAAGAAGTTCTGCTAAGTTTAAAATACATTTTCTATGACATTTGCAACATAAGATGTGATTAAGTTGGCAGCTGCATAGTAATATAGATTTGTAGATAGGCACAAAAGGAGATGTATACATATATCTTTCTGAATTGATGGGTTTAAAAGTTCTACTTCCATGTACCATACAACAAAAAGAGCAAGTATGGATTCTTCTTTGGTTTTCCCGATCTGTTTTTCTCTTTTTTTTTTTCTTTTTTCTTTTTTCTTTTTTTTAAGCAGCAGATATAAATTAAGTAAAACACAAAATCTGTACTACTTGCAAATATGACATTAGGACATTTAAATCATGGGCAAACAAATCTAAGCAATATAAAGGTGAATTTGCCAAAGTTCTTAAATTTAACTTAATATATTTCTTGAAAAAAAAACATACTTTGGGTTTCAAATTTCTATTTCACATGTATCTGAAAGCATGCTTGTTTTTCTATACAATCCGCTCAATACAGTAAAATATTGTATTATATCTAGAAAACCTGGTTATGTCTTGCATGCAAAAAGTATTTTCTGTTCCTTTCCCTGACTTGCGCACCTAAAGAACTGAAGGTCAGACTCTGCCTTTTGCAACAGGCTGCTCTGTTTTGGGATCTGTGGAATTGTTCTAACCAAAGGAATGGCAAAAAAAACCCCCCAACCCTCTATACAATAGCCTATGCTCTCTTTTTCAGACCTAAATGCACAGTAAACATAGCCCCAGTATATTCAACAGCTCTGTCACCTAATGACTGTTTGAACACTGAAAGGCAGAGTGCAAATAAGTATCTCTACTCTCTTGGAAATATAAGAAGGGAAACTGAACATGACTGCAGCAGGTTATCATGACTTTGCCATTGTCCCTCATTAACTGCCTCGTATTGGTGTCAAAAACAGAAGATGCTAAGAAAGCTAACTCAGCATTGTTTGTGGAACCTTTCTAGCATTATGTAGTTTTCATCACTTACATAAAATTATTTTCTCAATTTTTTTTTTTGTTTGGGCCTTTTTGTTCTGGGGTTTTTTTTGCATTCTAGTCTTAAGGCTCTGACCAGAGATGATAGCCACTTCAAGGAGGCCTTAAAATTTGACTTTGCAAAAAATTTTAGACCACACAAATGACAGTCATTAATTACCTTTTCTTGCACAAGGAATTAGGGTTTGGGGTTATCCAGCAGGAAATATGTAGCACTCTATTGGTTTATGCCCTTAATCTCTAGCATTAAGCAACTAAAGAATGGTTTGTCAAAAAATGGCACAGGAAACTTTTCTTTATTGTAGCTTCTTAAAAAGCACTTCATAGGTACAGAAGAACACTGTTCTCTCAATAAGCTAGTAATAATTTCAGCTAAGCAATTAAAGATATCAATCATCTTTGAGAATATGATACCTCTTATTCAAAACTCACTTGCTCACTAAACCTCCACTTCTAAGGAATATCCCACTGAGGTCAGACTTGCACTAGAGAAAATCTTGGACAACAGATCCATGCTGTTCCATATGGTTTTCATCTTCTGAGTCAGTAACATACTCAACTAACTCATATTATGCAACATTTGTACAAAAGCTTAATGTCCATCCGGAGATGGTAAAATCTAAGGCTGAGAACAGTGACTCCATTTCAGGTCATGCAGACTTACAAATCTAAAACTTAGTGGGATATTAACTGACAGAACTGAGTTAAGAGGTCATAACTGCCACATACTGCTAATGTCAAAGATTAGAGGTTAGTTACTATACAACAATCTTGAAGATGATTAATAGTACATTTCAACATGTCACAGTAAGAAGAATATGCCAGATGAATATGCATCAAGTAAGCAAAGTAGACTGCCTCTGCAACAGATACAAAACTTGATACATCTGTTATTTGGTTTTAAAACTTGCACTTCTAACATGATATTAACTTGCTAAGGATGGGTTACTTCTTAATTTTTTCTTATCATACATTATCAATTATCATTCCAATTATTATAATAAATTCATAACCGACTAGAAATATATTTGAATCCAATCTCTGCTCAGAATTATAGGAATACACACCATGGTCACATGGAGAAATGTTCTCACCATTTATATGAAACACAAGCATATTTGTCCAGGAAAAGTAAGGAAAATAAGAGCACCTAAGTGATATTCTTTTTTCATTAACATTATTGGTATGCTTGGTTGCAAAATATAAATCTGCTTTATATATCCATACTTTGATATGACCATTTTTAATTTAATTTAGGTGTTTTTAAACAAGGTACTCGTAAGTTTCAGTGTATCTTTAGAGTTGAAGTACAGGAAGATATTTAAGCCAAAGAAACAATACAACTCTGGCAGGTAAGTTCCCATATGGGGGCAAAAGGGAAATATACAGGCAGTACTCTAGCACAGCCTGACAACATTTCACTAAAATGGAGGGCACATTAAAAGTAAACACCTGAGTGGAATAAACTAACCAGACTAAACAACATTTAGCTAAAGAATCAGAACTTTGGGACATGCATACCATTACTTGACACAAAGACACAGTAAAAGCGAGTGTCTCATACTAGAGTAACAAATATGTAGCAAGACACATAGCACTAAGTGGAAAACATTACATGCTATATTACAGAGTTTGTTCAAATTTTGAGTCCAACAAGAATATCCTGAGTAAAAAAAAAACAGTGTTCTGGGATGAAGTGTTCTTCCTTCCCAGTGCACAATGGGTGCTATAACTAGTGGGTACCAGCACATCCATAGAGAAGACACATTATATAGTAAAAATGGTGCTAAAATCATTATGTGGGCAGGGTACTCATGGCACCTCCATGATCAGCTCATTTCTTTGATTTCTGACTGTAGGAAATTATTTGCTTCTTTCTTGATTGAGAGAACAAAATTTAAGCCTAAACCAACTTCTATTTCTACTGAAAAATATCCAATTAAATTACGTGGTTGGACATTTCCTAATGTTACAGCATCACAGAATGAAAGGTGTTGGAAAAGACCTCTGGACATCATCTAGTCCATCCCCTCTGCTAAAGCAGGTTCACCCAGTGTAGACTGCCTAACAATATCCCACAACAATTTCCAAATAAACATTGTTTTTTCAATAGTGTTTGAAATTCTGTTTGGCAATAAAGATCAAAATTTGTTCATGAAAAATTTTTGAAGCTTGAAAAGGGTTAGTCCAAAATTCTAGGAGGTAAGAAATCCTGTGTTTAATCCTATGTTTAAACAAAGTTTCTTTCAGTTGAATCAGATACAAATGAAGGTTTAACCAAGGCCACTGGTTTAAGAAGAACAAAGGATAGCAATTTGTACTTCACCTTGTAGACATCTGACTAAATTTGCACTGAAGACAAGTAAAGACTTGTAAAGCACTCTTTAAGTACATGAGAAAACTTACTTCACATTCAAAACTATTGATTCCAACTTTTAAATTTCCTCTGTTAAACTATTTTCAGCCATACCAGATAACTACATTGAATTAAATAATTATCATCATAAAAAAATATAAATTTCTCTTACCTGTCACTAGCACAGTTACTTGTTGCTGTCCAGTCATGTTGAGGGTTAACTAGGATGCCCCAAGAGAGGAACACAGAGGTTGGGGTGAGAGTGCCAACTACCAGCTGCAGAGGCTTTTGAGTCTTGTTCCGACCTACATTAGAAAAATACACCTCCAATTACAAGTTAGTTTCTCCCTCCCGCATTATGCAAGGGAAAGTTTATGCAGTTGGATAATAAAAGTAAGACTTACTTATCTTCTAAACTTGAAGGGAAACGTACAACAGTTCTCTCTCTTTTTCATGGTTACCATTTCTAATGCATGACTTTAAAAAAGAGGGCAGAGACAGTGTCTGTGATCTGTTTGTTGGCTTCTCATTGAGGCAAGTAAAACATCTGAAATGGAGACTGCTCCTTCTCAGAAGCCAGCTGAGCATGAACAAAGGAAAAAAAGTGCAGAACAAAGCTGGCATAAAGGAAAGATGAAGGTAGCAGGCAACAGGAGGACAGATTAGGAGACTGCTTTAGAAAGTAGATGCCATATACACAAGCCTCAAAAAGACTATTTGTTAGGTCCTCTCTGGACTTCCACAGCACATTATTTCAGCCTAGGAAGAAACTGGAATACTTTGCTTCCAGACTTGCAGATACAGGGTAAACGTAAAGGAATTCTTGCTATTATTTGGTAGGTAAGAGGGAGATTTGTTTACTAGACTTTGTTTCACTTTTGGCGTATTGTAAGGTTTCACTATTTCTCCTTTTTTCAGTATATGTCCCAATTAAACTAGCCTTTGAAAGTGAACAGTGGGTGATTTTGGTATGCTTAGTATGAGAATAAGCTATAGAAAGATTAACTTAAAATCTTTGGCTGTCTTGGACCACATCATGGAAGGTGTTTACATAGAGTTCAAGACAGTAGGAAGGCTCTCTCTGCATGTAACTTTTTGGCAGGTTTCTTAGTAACACTGCAATTAAGACTAGATAATTCATAATTTTTATAGTATACTTTGTGAAGAGTACAATAAAACCTACAAAAATTCTTTTGCTTTAACCATAGGCAGATCTGAGGGGTATTTTTGCATCTGTATCTGGGGTCATTTTTCTCTTTAAACCACCTACTACATTGAAAATGCTCAGCTTTTGCATGATACCTAATTTTAGCTTTACTCTGAATGAACAGTGCATCTTTCTTATGGACAAAGAACTTTCTTTAAATAAAATTTAAAAGCTAATAGATGGACATGAAGAAATTATCTAGAGCAACTATTTTGAACCTGTTTATGGACTGCTACAAGCTCAAGAAGAATCTTTGGTGTTTGAAAGATGATGAATTAAAGGAAATTCATATATTCATTACATTACATTACATACTTCAGAAATGTAAAGGATTTGTACCTCCTCAAAATGTACAGGGGACCACAAATTCCCTAAAAGTTTATAAGCCACTGGTCTAAGTGATTTATATTTTTCACTGTCATGAAACAGATCTGAATAACTTTCTTTTCATGCCTTTTGAACCCTAATATCTTTTCACTTAACAGGCCCCAGTGATGGTCCGATTTGTACTGTAAACCAATGCATGCATATGCATTTAGAAATGTTAACCAAGTGGGTTTTTACTTTATATTGATGATTAATATGTTGCCACAACCCCTCCCCAGAAAAAGCCACTCTCTACCCTTAAGAGGAAGTATGATATGCTTTGGAATGATATGCTATGGTATGATATGCTGTGGAACATATGATACGTACTTTCTTGTTTTCTGGTCCAGTTGCTATACCTTATTTTTAAAAGTAAACTTAAACCACACATCTTGGTCATTCAACAAACTATCTGGCAAATCTGTCATCTATAGCAAAATCCCTTCATTGATAACTCTTTGAGGAAACATGGAAAATATCTGAGTTTTAAGGAAGAAAAAACCCAAGCTCTCATATAACTTGAAATTACACTGTTTTTCGGGAGGACCTACATATGATTTTGATTATGAGTTGCTGAGGATTTCTTAGCAAAGAATGAACATGTGAGCCATCCAGCCTATTTAGCAGAAGAAGCCTAGGCCTCAGTCAAGGACACTCAAGGACGAAAAGAAAGGAGTGACTGAACGAAGTAAACAACTCCCAAATACCAAAGAGAATGTGGAAGGTAAGAGACCGCCGTGTGCTTGCCACGTGATAACCAATCAAGAGTGGGCTTAAGCTGCTTAGCCAATGATAATGTTACAGGTAGCATATGCATAGAGGGGCGACTAAACTGCACTCTGTAGTTAATAAAGTGGCATTCACTTGATCACATTGGTCTGTGTGTGATTGTCCGTTATGTTCTCCCGCAATGAGTCTTATGCCATTAGCTCCCAGTTAGAAAGTACAACAATTTATACACTGTAAAACCAAGAATTACCTTGATGATCTATGTGAATACAAACATAAAACTCCTCTGTATAAATTGCAGATTGAACTACAGCGTCTCTTCTAGAAATGTAATCAGTCTTCAGTTGTAAATTTTAAATTGTAGCATCTCTGAATCTATCACAATTTTTTGTAACTTGTCCAGTTTAACTACGCTCACTACTAAAAGGACTTGTATATCTAGCTAGCATTAAACCAACAGCTGTTCTTACAACTTTGTCTGCTGAACTGAAAAGATGGTTACCTGAACAAATCAGTTTCTGTAGACTGTAGATACAAAAATTAATTATGTCTAAATAAAAAAAATACCAAATGCACTGTTTTGTGATTTTTTGATATACATATATATTTTGCATCTGAAAGGTAAATTGCTTTTCAAAATTTTTCCAGACATACTGTTTTACATCTGGCCAAGAGCAAGAAGAAATTAATCCCAAGCAATTACCAGGAACAAGATGAAAAAAAAAAAAACCAAACATATAATGATCATAGAATCATAGAATGGTTTTGCTTGGAAGGGACTTTTAAAGGTCATCTAGTATAACCCTCTGTAGTGAGCAGGGACATCTTTAATTACATCAGGTTGCTCAGAGTCCCATCCAACCTAACCTTGAATGTTTCTAATGATGGGGTATCTACCACCACTCTGGGCAATTTGTGCCAGTGTTTTACCACCTTCATGGCAAAAAAATTTCTTCCTTATATCTTGTCTAAATCTACCCTCTTTTAGTTTAAAACAATTACCGCTTGTCATATCACAACAGGCCTTGCTAAAAAGTTTGTCTCAAGCTATAAACATATCTATATATACTATCAGTCTATTCTTTGGAATAGTCCAGAGATCCTGAAAGTCATCTCCATACTAAAGGAATTAAACACTAGCAATATTCATGACATTATTAAGCCCATATAGAAAGATGAGAATCAAATTAAGATTTCTGTTACGTATAGTTTAAGCTAGAAACATCCCTCTGTCCTTAACCCCTTGCATCAGCAAGCTTTGTAGTACTACCTATTTAGAGATGTATAAGTACATGTATACACACAAGTTACCCTTTTTCCAGTGAGAAACAAAGAGCATTAACATGTCTGTGGTTGAAGGAATCTTTACTGGTAGTTTGGGAAGAATAATTTCAATACAGAAGATCATTGTATTTAAAAAGTTTTACTTTTTTTTTGCATGCATTTGTGACATACTTAAACATCAGTAAATAGCATTCTAAATTTAAATTATCATTTGTAAGAACTTTTTACAAGAACAGTCTTCTGGTACTTCGTGTTTGAACATCACATATGTGACTACTGACTAGGAAGTAACATACTACATTTTACCTTTCCACATACGGAATTTGTGCACCCCAATCAGACACCTACAGTTACAAATATTATTTCAGAGAAACCCAGTAAAAAATTGTCTTCCTGTAACTACTTTAATAAAGAGATGCAGTAATGGTAAAATACCTGAACAAGATTTCTTATTATTTGAAATGCGTGCTGGTCTCACTGAAACCAAATACCGTGGTTCTGCATCTGTAAATGAAGAAAGAAGCAATTAGTACAGACGTGCTATTTATCTGAGAGAAGTATTAGCCTATAATTAATAACAAAAAGTCCAATATTCAGTGAATGCTTGACTCATTATCCAATCGTTGTGATCTTTAGGCATGTTTGCTTTAAGGTTTATTCAACAACCATTCAGAAATACTCTAGCCCTTAGGAAAAATAATACACTCATGTACCAAAGATTTGGCAGTTCTTTTTGACTGGGACAGAACAAATAGGTGAACATGACAGAACATACATGTAACCTTTCAGTGCAAACATTAGTTGGAAAGTGGGGAGGAATGAAAACCCAAATGAAGAGGAAGCAGTGATGGCAAAACAGAAAAGTAAAACCTGTAAAGTAATAAGAGGGCAAAGCCTGGAGAGCACAACCAGAGATATCTATTCTTCTGACAGGAGCTGGAGGACATTTTCTGTATTCTGTTTCTGGCTATACACCTTAGTTTTCCTGTTGTAAGCAGTTTCTCAGTAAAGAGCTGATCTGTCATTTGTGTACTAGCCAGCTCAGCCCTAACCCTTGACACAATCTTAGCTGAAATGCCTAAGTTTCTTTTCACATAAACAGGAACTGCAGCCATTCTAAAGGATGCAGAGTCATCACTAGCAGGGTGTCTGTTATGAACCAGCTTGGAAAACTGAAAATACTAAGCTTTATAGGAAATAATGAAATGAAGTAAACTAAGTTTTACACGAACCCTTAACACATTTCAGAGCCATCTTATGCAATTTGTATGACACAAGCACACATGGTAAGAGGCCACAAGTTCAGATATATTCATGTTTCTGGCACTGAACACAAGATAACATCACCCTGAAGCTTAAAATAATAAATGCTTTGATTAAAACAATGTTGAGATGGTGAGTTTACTTTGGAGAACTTGTCTTCACAAAGGAGATTTTTTTCCCTTACTCTTGACATCAGATGTCAGAGACTTATGCCCTTCTTCATTATTTAGAACCAAGATCTATTCTCACAAAACTGCAACACCAGAAAATAAGTCATTGGAGCTTCCTAAGAGATATCCTTGGGCAGAATCTGGCTTGCTATATAATGATCAAAATTACATTAGCTACAGGGTTTGGTTTTTTACAGTATTACTCTATGTGACATTGTTATTTTAGGTGAGATATATTCATCTAATAAAAAAAAAAAAAAGACCAGAAGATTGTACAGATCCCCAGAAGAACTCTGTGCTGCCCTAAGTATTAAAAAACTTTTTTTTTTTCCTAAAATGAAGAGATGTTTGCACTTTGGGACTGCTCCTTCTTTTTAATTCTTTTGTACACCCATAGCATGGGTTTTCAGTGACTTAGATTCATAGAATGAGCAAAGTTAAAATTACTGTTTCTCCACACTGACACAGCACACAGTTCTGGGTCTGCGCAATCACTGGACATTTTTCATCTTGAGATCTAAAACTAGAAATATGTGACACTTTAAAATAGTTTGTTTTCTTTGGTACTTTAATCCTAGTTTTCTGCTGTGCATTCATGCCAGTTATGAGACTGATACAGTCCTCTTGCTGAGAAATATATGTATCAGCCATCATCACAATGTGGAAATTATCTGATGCTACTACAATTCAGTTCTTTTAAGGGGCTTAAAACATTGCCTCACTCATGTATTAATCTCTATCAAGTTTCAAGAACTATTTGTGGTGGACTGTGTTCCTTTACAGGCATAATCCGCTCTACAGATCCATATCTATAGGAGCCAGGAATCTTGTGGAAAGGTGTCTAACATGAGGGAAAAAAAGAAAATGCTGTGAAATACTGAAAACTAAATAAAAATATCCTTTGCCTTGTACTAATTCATCTTAGTGCTTAAGGGATAAACTAAACTGACTGTTCAAATAAGAGGTAGACAGCAGAAATGTGACCATCAGGCCCATAAAAATACGGGGTACTGACTGTTTCATTATGATTCACAGAATATATCAACTATTTACACTGAAATATATTTAAAAAGAGAAGTGCATTTCTAAAATAAAATTATTACCTCAAGTGAAAGCAAATCAAATCACAGAGTATACACAGTCCCTTTTACAGCTGAATATTTCTTATTTTGTATGGAAAACATACTTCATTTAGTAAGAAAATGATAGTTACATAATTTATGTACAGATATCTGGACACAGATCCACAAACCCAGCATCTGCTACTAGAAATCATTTCAATGTACGTCAGCATATAACAGAAATATGTATGATACAGATGCAAGATACAGGTCTGTCTGTCTCTCACCGTGTAAGGATCCAGAACCTCATAAATGAAGAATTCCTTCAGAACAATGCACTTTAACAAGTTCAGTTTGAAATGCATTTGCAAATTTGCTATGAAAATCTTAATGGCTCCTTGCTGCTTAACACACTCTTGAAGAGCTGCAATTATATGACAGACATAATGAATCCACTTGTTTGTACCTGTTACTGCCTAGCCCTCTTTATTAAGACTGGAATGACAAGTGTCATGGATAAGAGCTCCTTCCACCTGGCACACAACCATTTCATTATAAACCCCTTGAAGATGCAGACCAGAAATAAAGTCCACATACTGAGTACCTCCAATTCCTTAGCCACAAAGTACTACAGGAAAATAAGATGTACCAGAAAAGTGCTAGTCAACAAGTCCATGCCTGATTCTTAGTGTTATAGTTCCCCAAACATAGGTTGTTTTGACAATTCTGTTGAAAAGCACCAATAGGACACTGGAATTGCTTTCAAGTTTAAATATCCACAGCTGAATAAATCAATGCCACTTTGGACCAAAGCACAATACTCATTCAGGAATATTCACCTAATGAAGTGATTTTTGATGCAGGAGGGAAGACTAGTCCCACACAAGCAAGGCACTGGTATTTGTAAAGCAGTAAGTACTTGTATCTATAGCATTCGACAGATACAGTAGACACATGCATATGCATGTGTAACAAGCACTGGAAAAGATAGAGGGGAAGAAAGGGGCTGGTGTGAATGAACTGGCTGCTAGTCAGTGCATTTGCCCAGCGGAATGTGCAGCTGCTGACTTCCTCCAGTCCACTAGCCTCAGCTAATATTAACAATAAGAATCAGTTTGGTTTTTTAAATTATTAGGAAGTAACATACTTCTGAAGTAATGTTCACATTATTTGGCATCTTGAAAACCATGTGGTTAATACATCTGCATATTTCTGGGAATTGGTCAGATATAAGGAACTACACAGCAATGTCTTATAGCTAAGCACTGCTCTAGCACACATTCTTGAATTATACTTTTAAAATGTGTTGAAGATGATACTAGAATTCTTCCCTATATATACAAATTATATATAAACAAAAATTAAGGAACTCAAAGGTTCATATTCTCCTCACTCTCTTCCCACAATTCATGACAACAGGAGCATGCGAAGCAAATATGTCTTACCAAGTTCTGTTATGGAGGTTTTTCCTTCTGAAGGCAAAGGGATGTACTGATTAGAAAAGAAGTTGCTTCCATAGCCCAGGACAAAACCTTCTAGTTTGGTGGTTTGACTTGGTCGGAGATACCTCATGCAAACGGTGTCATCTGTTGCATTGATCTGAACTTTCAGACTCTGCCTTTTCACTGGGGAAAGAGTCAAAAAAAAGAAGATCAGAATGTATTATCTTGCAATAATACATTCATTACTGGAATATGACAATATAACAATATTGGACTGTTTAATTTGCTAGTCATGAGCAACTGAACAATTGCTTAAATGTGGTGTTTCCTGCAAACTAAATGTATAGAAAAAAAGTAAACTTAGTCACATAAAATTGTGGTTTCCAGCATGTCTGGTTTTCCATTTGTTTAATATTGTCATTAGCTGTAATACCTTCTAGAATTGCAGTAGTAGAAAACTGTATGAAGAAATTGGGAAAAATGCAAGTATTTTTTCCTTTAAATGTGAGAGTTATAATAGTATTAGCTATCTAGAAGACCCATAAGTAAAAAACTTGCAAGTTAAATTTTTGTTTTGTTTGTTAGTAAAAAATATGAAGGTTTACCATTAACTTAATCACAAAAACTAAGAAGAAACCTTTTTTAAATATTCATTTTTATGCTTTCCAGGGAAGCAGCACATCTAGCATATGCACCTACAAAAATTTAACTTAAAATAATCCAGAATGATTTAATAACAGAATAATAAATTTTTTTTAGTCTACAGGAAGGCATTTTGTTTTCTCTTGGTGGGCTGAGGGAGGCTTGGCTTTTCCGTCCTTAGTATTTACCATTTTAACATGTCATTGTCACTGTTTGGCTTATCATATATTCAGAACTGCTGAATGCCAGTGCTTAAAAAGAAAAAAATATTGATTTTTGTCTCTAAACTTACAACACTAGCACTAGAATAGTACAGTTTAGGTTCTTATTTCTTATTCTTGAAATAGATATTTTTATTCCCATTGTATTTTCAGGCATTTCTCAAATCATGAGGGTTGAAATTAAGTTTTCAGGAAAAAAAGAAATCAGCACAAAATCATTTTATTTGTGGAGCTAGATACTGAAGAAAACCGATGAGAGATGCGTGACTTGTCCTTAAATAGGATAGAGCAGTACTGAACTCTTCTTTTCCTTTCCTTTTCTTTTCCCTCTCCCACTCACTCACTCTCTACCCCCTACTCCCCTAGCAATTATGACTGATATACAAAATTTCTTTAGACAAGTACATATTGATTTTCTGCTATCACCCTCTTCTGTTTATTTTTGAGAAATTCTAATGACTAGAGTTGCCAAGAGGCCACAGTGCTCAGTTTGTGAAGATGATTAAGCAGTACTGTCAAGCACCTGCAGTTATCTGCACACTGAACATAAAGACCAAAGCCAAACACCTTATGCCTCTTTCCTTTATAGAAAGGAGTGCATAAGTAAAACTGATGGAAAGCATGCATCTCCAGTGAGACCCTTCCCTATCTAAAGGCTGATCAAGTAAAAGCACTCAGCCAAGAAACGATCAAAATTTTCCAAATGCAGCTTTGCCAGGTTCCAGAAGACTGGAAGGCTTCTAGAAAAGTCAACTGTCTGACATTTTCAGCAGCACATACCATCACAGGGGAGAGGTTGCTTTTTTATCTAGGAGACATTCTAACTTCTTTTATTTTCAGTACGTGAAATTGCTGTGGGTGTGCAACTTTGAATATTGACAAGACTCCAAATAGCAGAAACCAGGAATAAAATGCAACAAACTTCAAACCCCTCTAATATGCTTCATAAAAATGTTTCATAAAGTAGAAAGTGCTCCATACCAATAAAGTTAGCGTTTTATTTAAGCCTAAAAACTCTCAGTTAAGTCTCTAAAAACAGAAAGTCTAAATGAGATCCCAAGCCAG
>JAAGNO010029243.1:31243-43514 GCA_033439905.1 Ceryle rudis
GTTAGCGTTTTATTTAAGCCTAAAAACTCTCAGTTAAGTCTCTAAAAACAGAAAGTCTAAATGAGATCCCAAGCCAGCAACAGCTCTGAAGTAGGATCCTTTAGATCTTTTCCACCACAGCTTTTAAGCTTAAAGCCAGTTCTAGGAGAAGATAAAGAAGAATAATGTATCAATGTAATAATGCAGGAATAAAGTATTTCATTTAGCCTTGTTGAGCCTCATATAAGTAGCCTTGGCCCATTAATCCAGTCTGTTCAGATCCCTCTGTAGAGCCTCCCTACCCTCAAAGAGTTCAACACTCCTGTCTAACTTGGTGCTGTCTGCAAACTTGCTGAGTATGACCTTGATCCCCTCACCCAGATCATTGATAAAGATATAACAGAACAGGCCCAAATACTGAGCCCTGGGGAACACTATTTGTGATCAGTTGCCAACAGGTTTTAACTCCATTCACCACCACTTTTTGGGGCTGGCCATTCAGCCAGGTTTTTTTACCCAGCAGAATATTCCTGTCCAAGACATGAGCAGCCATTTTCTCCAGGATAGTGCTGTGGGAAAATGTGTCAAATGCATCCACAGCCTTTCCCACATCCACTAGTCCAGTCACCTAGTCACAGAAGGAGAGCAAGTTAGTCAGGCAGGACCTTCCTTTCATAAACCCATACTGACTGGGCCTGATCACCTGGTTGTACTGCAAGTGCCTCATGATGTGATTCAAGATGATCTGCTCTGTAACATTCCCTGGCACTAAGGTCAGACTGACAGGTCTGTAGTTCCCCAGATCCTTCTTCCAGCCATTCCTGTAGATGGGCATCACATTTGCTAACTTCCAGTCAGCTGGGACGTCCCATCTTTTATCTGGGATAAATGATGGAAAGTGGGTTAGTGATAAATGATGGAAAGTGGCTTGGTGAGCGCTTCCACTGGTTCCCTCAGTACACTTGGGTGGAACCCATCCAGCTCCATAGATTTGTATATGTCTCAGTGATGCAGCAGGTCATTCACCATTTCCTCATTAAATTAATTTCATTTCTTCATTATATATTAAATGAATTGAGTGGCAGCAGTCATGTTCTCTCAGGTGAGGTGTGCTTAAAGGCATGATGACCTGCCCTCATGTTGCCCAAGGTAGGAAAGACCACTGCACTGAATCATGTAGTCTCTCCTACCATTAGTGCTATCATAGCAGCAACGGTTCCTGACTGAAGCTAGAACTTGAGTTTGCTGGCAACCATAGCTATTGAGAGCACTTGGGTTCCAGAGAGTGAAAGACTACACTGGAGAAAAGAAAGACAAGGACAAAAGGAAATCAACAAACACAGAAAGTGTTCTCTATCATGGCAGAACTATCAATGTATGGTAGATCACTCTTGGTATAGATTCTTTGTAGGGAATGACAACTCTTTCCAAACCAGGTCAGTGTGCTCATTAGTCATCAATACAGCTCTTCTGCCTGTCAACAGATTAGCACTCCAAAATCTTTCCAGAAGCCCTTGTATTCTCCAAAACCTTGCTTTTGTGCCCACCTACAGACAGTATTCTTAGCTTCACATTATAAAAATACAAACCCCAAAGGCAGTGAAGTAACCCTTTTTTTTCTTCTTTTTTTTTTTAATAGCTGAGTACATTATAAAGAAATAGTTCTTATAGAATTTAAAGTATAAAAGTGAAAATGTCCCAGATTGAAGGAGGTCACATGAGTTTAAACAAGACCCGGACCCTTATGAACACATTCAAGCATTTCCTGAATCTAAACCAAAAAGACAGCTTGTGCAGAAGATTGTAAGCACAACTCTGCCACACTGGTCAGAATTAAAAACAAGCAAAAAAGCCTCCCATTAAAACATAACAAAATGCAACTCATGTTAAGGCCTGTGAGAAAGGTCCATGTGGTCACTTGGAATCTAAATATGATTGAATGGACAGGGGAAGTCACAGGAACTTGACTACTGTGATAAGACTGTATTTGATTTTGAGACAATATCTTTGTCATATTATGATTTTAGAATACTTTTTTCCCCTGTCTCCTTGATGAAAGAGTTGAATGATAAACTAGACACCCTCTAAATCCAACACAAACAGATTCTGAAAACATCTTACAAACACAAGGGAACATTTACAGGCACAGAACAAGGTAGGGTTGAATTTTCCTCATATTTACTCGTATCAGTTTTTGGCATGTGTTAATATTCTCATCTTAAGTATTTGCATTTGTAGAGTAATTCTTTTACATTGAGGCCATCTCCAAATGGAAGATTCTGGGACCCATAGCTACCTCTAAAAAACAATCTTTCCCTCCATGCCTGCCAACAGAAATTCCACACTGATCTGCAAGTATTCTCTATAACAAAAGTCAGTCGATGGCCAAAATCGTGCACAGCAGACGAAGAGTGCACAGCTTAACTGAGGTAAAAGCTCTACATTAAGTGCCTCAGACCACTTGCAGTGTTAGAATCACTCTAGGGAAAGGACTCTTTGCCTGTAAGTGGAAAGGCTTTTAAAAACAACTTAATGAAGTAGCTGTATATTAAGGGAACCAGCCACCGATAACTCGTCAGAAAGAAGAAAATAGCTACAAACAGTCTGAAGAATCCAGCTGGGGCCATCCTAGTTTGGCTAGCTGGAAAAAATAAGTGGTCATGTATAGGCAACAGTAGCCAAATAAACATTCAAGCTTTAGAAAAATTTAACACTAAGTTACCTAATTGAAATTCATGTCTTTAAGATATGAAAGCAACTATAGAAAATAATACACAGAATATTCATATGGACACTTCTTGTTCTAGCTTTGGATCCACCATGGATTATGTGAACTATCTTCTTATCATTTTGATTAATTGTGGAGTAACGGAGGAAGAGATGGCAGAATTCGTAAGCACTGCTACTGTCTCTTATTCATACCTTCTAGTTTTAACTGTTGTTTCATATTGAGCTACAACACAATCAGAGAAGTTGGATTTTCAGTTTTTACTTTGACAGAAAAAGTTCTCTCAAAGCCCTTTGGTGTATGTCTAATATCCCCCTGTCACCATTTCATAACAGTCTGAAAATACAAAACATTAACTACTAAGAATAGATTTATGTAATTTCTGTGCTATTTAATAACTGAAGAGAAGGAGATAAACTGAAATTGTTCACCAGAGTAGTTGCATTAAAACAGTATTTGTCCAGTAATTCAGTGTTGGGAACAGTATTACCAACCTAAAAAAAAACCAAATAAAACCACCTAGACTTTGCTTCCCAAAGGAACAAACAAAAGAGTTTTGTTTCAGTAATAGAGAATTAAGGCCTTTGAAATTCTGCGCCCTATGCCCCACTGTATCATTACAATATTGCTGGCAACAACAGATGTGGAGTTAGTTAAAATTGCCAGCTGGTTTGATTTTCCTCTGTTTCATGGAACGTGCGAGAACTTGGGTGATGAGGTGACTGGAATGTGAATTAACTGGCTTGTTTCTGTTTCTACCCAAACCCTAAAATATATCTTGGCCCTGTCAAAGTAAGTATCTTCAGCTGAAGATAACTCTATTTTTCTCTCCAGCTTAAGAAGATACGCCAACAGATGGCTGATAATTTATTAACTAGTAACTAACACATTTAGAAGGAACCTCAAGGTGCTGATATAACAACAAACTTCGAGTAACCAATTTTTGTTTTCAAATAAATTCATCTTCACAACTTACATTTTGAGCTGTTTTCCTGCTTCACTGAAGGCTCCGCAAAAGAAAAACTAGGCAAGATACTACTCTCTTTCACTTATTCTATGATTCTACTGGTTCATTTTGTCTATGGTCTCTCGTGATCAAATACAGCCCTATTTTTTGTTTTTATCCATACAGTAGAAAGCCTTGATCTCTGCCCTACAAAAACAGAGGGTGTACTGTATTCCAGCAAATGTGGCTTTGTCATCAGAATTCCTTTTGCCTTATATTGAAACAGTTTGTTTTTCACCATTTCAAAGATTTTAGAGGGCATGAAGGCGAGACCTAGCACTGCGTCCCACAGTGCTAGACAAATGAAGCATGCCTTAAGAAAATATATTATTATCATCTATTTGTGATCACAAGATCACTTATAACATTCAAATTGTTCACAGCAGTGCTTTCATTTTCTAAATCTGGTGCCATAGTACCACCAGGCAAGATTTCAATGATAATCTAACACTGTGCAACTTTTATTTTTGCTATTATATATTTTGGTATTTACTTTGGCTCCCAAATATGGAGAAATATTAGTTGTTTGGCTCAAAACCAAATATAGCTTAAAATGGGAAACATTTAAAAATAGCACTGTTTCTATGCAGTAGAATAAACAAGACATAGTTCTGAAACTGCCACAACCATAGAATCATGGAATAATTTAGGATGGAAGGGGCTTCTGTAGGCCACCTTGTCCAAGCCCCTGCTCAAAGCAGACCTGATTATATCAGGTTGCTCTGGACCACACCTAGCTGAGTCTTGAACTACTCTAAGGCCATAGATTCCATTGCATCTCAAAATAACCTGTTCCAGTATTTATCATCCTTGTGGTTTAAAAAAAAAAAGTCCCAACATCTAGCTGGAATTTCCCTTGTTCCAACTTGTGCCTAGTGCCTCTTGTCATATTGCTGTGCACTTCTGCAGAAACACTGGCTGTCTTCTTTGTACCCTCTGGTCAGGTAGCTGTGGGCAGTATTAAATCATCTTTCTTATCACAGATTAGATAAAACACCAACAGTCCTAGCTACAAAATCCACATTAAGAAATACTCTGAATGTTGAAAATAGATGCCATAGAGACCATACCCTTAAAAAGGGCTACAGCTAACTTATTAAGAGAGGGTAAACTAAAAGCATTACACATAGTTTTATCATTTGCAACTGAAGTTCCCCAATTATGTTTTTTTATTAATGTCTACACTTTGTACACAAGTCTAGCATTACTTTAGAAAATTAGATTGTCATTATGAAACAGCTAACTTTTTGAAAAAAAACACACACATGCATGTGTATCTACAAAAGTAGCCTAACTCAAACTTTCGTCTTACACTCACAGGATCTCCCTGATCAGGCAGCTTCCAAAAAAGATGAACAAAAGCAATGTTATTCTTACATACAGACCAATATTTATTACACTGAGATCCATGGACACATTTTTAGGGATGAGCAAACCAGAATAGTTTCAGCAGTACAATTCCTGTTCCAGTCCTAACAGTTTTTAATCTGAGTTTCTCTGGCCCCAGGCTGTCAATTCTGCTCATTTCAAAGCCATACTGCTGTTTCAAGGAAGCAACTGAGGACCAGAATTTCATTTTGAAATGTTACTTTTTTTTGTTTACAATGACTCTGTTTAATATAGAAATGGTAGTTTTTTCTTGTTTTGACTATGGTGCTTGATAGATAGGATGAATAAAGCTTGTTATTTTAAGCCTTATTATCAAGGCTTATTACTTTGTCAATAACCAGAAGCTAGTAACTGATTCCACCTTATTTTTTACCTTAGCACCTCTTTTTGACTCCCACTGTAACTGAAAGAATAAGTGTGATAGCATGGTAAGTGCAACCTGTCCTATGACTTACAATAATTTAAAAGACAGGAAAAGACATCACCAGAGAAAGATCCTGACAACCTAAATTCCATCTAACTGTTGACATCTACTAAGAGAGTTGGATGCCTCTGAAAAAGAGGTATGTGTTAAAGAGGAAGCCACCTTATGTCAGCCAACAGGAAATAGAGAATGTTGATTAAATCTCTCTGGGAAATAAACTAGAACAAACTGTAGCAAGCTAACTTCAAGGCTGGAAAAAATAAATTAAAAGGAAAAAAAAGAAATCTTATTTTCATGTAACCCTCTGTATTTTCATAATTTTTCAGAAAATACTGTATTTTCAGTTGTTTCAGTCATTGTCTTTTAAATCTTAGAAAATTCAACTCCTTTCTTTGCCCAGTCAGTAAACTTAATAGGTTCTAAAGATCAAATATATGTGCTAAAAATTAACTCAAATAAAATTCAGCATTGAAAAATTCCATATTTTTGGAAGATAGGAAGAGAACAAAGCTCATCCAGTATTTTCATTGTATAATGTCCCCTGTCATGGTTTAAACCCAATTAAGCACCACACACTGGCTTGAAGGTTCCCTACCCTAACACCCAACCCTGGTGGGATGGGAAGGAGAACTGGAAAAAAAAAAAGTAAAGCTTGTGGGCTGAAATAAGAACAGTCTAATAAGAACAGTCTAATACTTGAAATACAATGATAATAATAATAATAATGAAAAGGATGATAACAAAAAAAAGAGAGAAAGAAATAAAACCCGAGTAAAATAAGTAATGCAAAATGCAATTGCTCTCCAGCTACTGACCAATGCCCAGCCAGTCCCCGAGCAACAATTGGCCTCTCCCAGCCAACTTCCCGTAGTTATATACTGAGCATGATGTCCTATGGTGTGGAATAACCCATTGGCCAGTTCAGGTCAGCTGTCCTGGCCATAGTCTCTCCCAGTTTCTTATGCACCTGCTTACCAGCAGGGAATTTCAAAAATCCTTGACTTAGAATGAGCACTACTTAGCAGCAACTAAAAAAATCAGTGTGTTATCAACATTATTCTTACACTAAATCCAAACCCCATCACTGTACCAGCTACTGGGAAGAAAATTAACTCTATCCCAGCCAAAACCAGGACACTCCCTGAAACTCCCTCAAGTTGAACCATTTCTGATAAATACTACTTTTCAAATCAACAGTGTTCAAAACACAAAGCTTAAAAGGACATTATTTGTCCATGAATAAACTCCTTATTAATAAGACAACCCCAAATCCTTATTTCAATTTAGATTAGGGATCACTTGTTTGCATTAGGATAAATCTTGATTTAGATCTAATGCAACTGCAAATCTCCGGGGCATTGTTCACCTGGCTTTACTCTCAGAGCTACATGTTTGTTGGTTTGGGGTTTTTTTTCCAGACTGGCTGGCTGTCTTTTTCTGGGCTGATGCAACTCCACCTGGACATGCTGATGAGACAGCAACTGCATCTTGCCCAGAAGACCTGGTCTTTCCAATCCTGGCTCCTTCTCCTGTCCAAGGAAACCGGTCCAAGGTAACTCCACCCAGGCTGGACTATGAAGTAAAGAGAACCTTGGCCAAATAACCTGACAGATTCTGCATAAAGATATTCAATAAACATGTGTAGAAGACTGTGGGGATCAAGAAAATTCTCCCAAGTTTTCTTGGTCTAACTCTATTTTAAGTCTTCAAATAGCACCAAGTAATGCGAACACCAAAAGAGAAGTCTAGTCTTTGGACAAGGCCACATATAAGGTATTTCAGAGCTCACAGAGATGAATAAAACCATGGACCTTTTTTAAACAACAGCTCCTCGATATGGAAAGCTCAACAAGAAAGTATGAACTTAAGTAGGTGAGGAATTCAGATGCTGTTGGTCTGGCTCTGCCCACAAATTATGAATATATTGATATGATCATCATTAATGGACCTTAATGATAGAAGTTTCTTAAGAACATGTTCATTGGCAGGCAGTAGTTAGCATTATCACTGCCATTACTTATTCAACAGCAGGCTGTGTCTAGCATTACCACTCCATTAAAACACTTCTTATCTACAAATATGTCCTGGTTTTGCTGGGACAGGATCATAGGCCAGCCATGGTCTGCAGGCTGTTAGGAGTTTGGAGTCAGCCAGGGTTGCTGACCTGAGCTTGCTCAGGGTTATATCCCAGACCATAAACATCATGCTCAGTATAAAGAGGGAAGTTTTAATTTCAGTGTGTGCATCTTCTCTCCTTTTCCTCATTCCACCTTCTCCATTGGGGAGGGGAGATTGAGTGACAGTGCAACTGCTATAATTTAGTCCCAGATATGGGCTAAATGTAGACAAAACATCAATGCATTTTTCAATAATCAAAAATCAAAAGCATAATCAAAACCAGTATCTGGAACTATATCTGCATTTGTTTCAAAATAAAAGAGTGAAGATACTATACTTCATAATGATGCTATCATTCATTACTATATGCACAGATAATCTCCTACATGCATTAATGTGTACCCAGATTGCATTGAGGTTCTCACACTGTAGCAGTCGTTTTGAAGTCTATTCCTCACATGTGATCACTATTATATCAGAACATATAATTTGGGGTTTTTTTGGTACGTACCTTTAGGACTGATTTCCCGTGTGACCATTCATCTAGGGATCTTTTGAAATACTTTCATAAAATAGGAGTTAGATTTAAAAGAGGAATATGAAAAAACTCATGGTAAGAAAGTTCTCACTACGTCTCACTTATAAAAAGGTCTTTTCTAAGCCAGTACTTAGACCACTATAAAATAGACCATCTTGATCAAATCAAGGAAAAAAACAAAGTCAGTGATTAGAGAATATGCTACCCATGAAAAAAAAATGCCTAAATAAATAGCAGTCATCCATCTTAGAGGAAAAGTACATATGTAAAAATGAAGACTGTACCAAATATATAAAACAAACCCCTGAGGGAAAGCAATATGAGCGATCTCAGCTCTGCTTCTTTGAAAAGCCGAAGTGACATAAACCGTAGCAAGGAAGATAGCTAGAAAACTGTTAAAGGCAGTGAAGCTCTGAAACAAACTACCTCAGGAATAAGCACAAGGGGGTCAAAATTATTTCAGAAAGTCAATTTCAGCCCTGTATTTCTTTGTAGCATTAATATTTTTCCACTTGAAGGCTACCAAGTTTTCTCCTGCAGCTCTAAGTATGTACTATAAAGCCTCAAGAAGGGCTGCCCTCTTCAATGCTATGCTTGAATTTCAATATAATATTTCCTATCTCTAACATGTAGATAATGAAAATTCACTAGAACATTGTATCTTCTCTGTATAGATAAGCATAAGAGAACTGCCAGAGAGAGACAAGATTAATTTGTCATGTGAGAACAGAAAAAAAAAAATCTCAGTGCAACTGCTTGAGTAAGGGCAAGAAAGAGCATCCAGGAAAATTCAAGCCATTTAGCCTAACCTTGGTCACACCTATACACATGACAAACAAGAAGGTGATTCAGAACAGGTTCTCAAAAGGTCAAATAAAAGATATCTAAAATAAGATATCCTTGAACAGAAACAAGTATTTAATCAGAAGGTAATATAATAATCTATTTATAGCAGAAACATTTAGAAACAGAAAAGTACAATCTGCCTATCACATTGAGATTGCATATGTAGGGACCATGCCCATGACAGCATGCAATATTTCACAAGTCTTAAATGTATGCAAGCTTGAAAGAATGTACTTAGTACCTTACTACTGCCTAATGGGTTTTAATATCTATTTATAAATCCCCTATTATACTATGTATAGTTGAAACAGGCCTCTTTAAAATAATTTGCATCAAAAACTTAAAATGAAATGGATCATCCCCTCTCCGATGGCTTTTCACTTCCAACATTGCAACTGTCATATGATCACACAAAATATCAGAGTTCTCTACTCAAAATTTTCTAACATCCAAGACATACAGGACTTCAAATAGTGCAAGGATTAATAATTTTGGATGTGCACTTGACAATGATGTTTGCAATAGTCTGTTTTAATTCTGGAATAAGTTCCCCACTTTTCAAAGGCAGAGAGATGATAAAGCAATTAAATATCTGAAGCATATATAAGAATTCTTAGGTGTTGCTGTATATCACATGCTAAACTCCAAAAGAATAAACAATCAGTTCACATGACAAACAAATGCTGTTATGATTTGAGAACTGCAATTTGGTCTTGTCAATGCATTCAAATGTATCAGCAAAGCTTTTAACCAGTTATTCCATTTCAGTTTAGAAAGCTACAGACATAAAAAAAAAAAAATATTTGAAAACTACTCAGTGTTTTTAATGGAGCAGTCAAAATGAAGTGGTTTCATTTATGTTCTTGGTCTTTAAATTGAACATTCCCACAAATGTCTGTGACACTAGCTGGCTACAGCTGAGTCCTTCATTCCAACTGCATATAGTGTTTCCATCTGGAAAATGTATCTCATCTTGCACCGTTAGATGAGATGGATTTCAAGACTGATCACCTGGCTTCTTATTAAAAAAATAAGGTAACAGATTAAGAAAAAACATAGGTGACCCTTTTTATCTCATATATTATTCCATATTCTGAGTTTGCAGACACCAAAGGAAAGGTTCTACAGTTCACATAAGTCTCTGAAGATTAAAGCAACAGACTTTCATAAAGCCTTTAACTAAAGAGTGTGAAAACAGAAACTATTAACAAGTACTTGATGATTTTAGGAAGTAATAATGAATTCCAAAATTTGGCAGATATCTATTTTATTCAGCACTGTGAACACCTTGAAGAAGAGACATTGTTAACTTGTCTAAAGAAAACTAAAATATGAAGTAAATTGTTCTAAATCTGATTGCAAGAAAAAATGGAAAACAAATATATTTATAGGAAGCATACAACATGTAAAATAAAAGCTTGTGTATGATTAAATGAGTACCAAGATAAGTCACAGATACTTACTTTTGCTACTAATTAAGTGTTTCTCTCATTAATTTCCCTTCTGACCCAGGATATGGCAGACAATAGAGTTTACATTCTCTGACTATCTTCCCAAATTCTATATCCACTACATCACCTGCTCCATTTTCAACACATTGTCTTTTATCTACAGAGACAAAAGAAAGTGGTGGGGAATAATCTGTATATTTCTTACCCATCTATGTTCATATTCACTTTTTTTTTTTCAGTTCTACATCCAATGTTTTCTTGAAATAAAAAGCAAAATGCCAATATCAGTTACACAAAAGGAAGGCTTGTGTTAACTTGGGAGCAGGATAGGGGTATGTACAACTATGCATAGACCCATTAGCTAGGCAATCTGTGTATGACTGACTTTGCATTTTCACTTGTACTTCACTCAGGCAATTGTTCACGGAGAATTTATGGTATGCAGAAAGTTATGTCTCCCTAATCACTGATCTTGTAACCCATTGTGCAGTAGATTACATTAATACCCAAGGAATGTTCTCCGACTTAAGAGTATATTAAATACATAAATACCTCCTCATGACTTCACAGAGTTTTAAAATGAGATAGTCTTTCCTGTGCCAGTTTTGATTGATAAATGACAAATGTTTTAAGACTGCAAAACCAAATTAATGGAAAGAAAAATAAATCTGGAAAAGCCAGGTCATGGGAAAAAAAAATATTCACAATGCCTGAAATTTCTACACTGAAACAGGGGGATATATGACTATTTCATTTGTGTGGTGGAACATCTGTAATTTTTCTTCAGCCTTAATACTATAAATAACCTTAATTTCCTTTAAAATAGAAATAAAAATAAAAGCTGGTTCTCATCAGTAAGGAAGCAAGTAACAGGCTACCTATGTGGAGTGATTTCATAGTCATGTTCACAACGGCAAATGGCTGTTAATAGGCTTTATGACAAAGGAAGAACTATTGATTCAAGTTGAACGTGCAACCCTCTCACTTTTACCTGAGACAGCTCTTCAACAAGCTCAGAGAATTCAGTTCTCAAGCCCAACCACAGCCATTTCCCTGACAGTGTAACAAGCTATGCTTCAGCATACACTGTGCTATAAATAAAAACTATGCCATGACATTTAAACCAACCACTTCAGTGTTTGTGTGAGCCAGAGATAATGGAACTCTGACAAAATTTCCAGGTCAGAGAGTACAGTTTTCTTCCTATTGTTTGTATCCCAAAGCTCAATTTCTTACCAACTTTCAGATTATTGCACCCATTCCTTTATTTTCAGTACACGTTTGTGCATGTTGTACAGACATATTGAGATTTAAAAAGAAAAATTATAATGTCTGAAATCTTGAGTTTTTCTCGTGTGCTTTTTTCTTGTTCATGTGTAGGCTTGAACTGTGGTAATGAGGGAATCAAAACTGCCAGAAAATGTTTTCAGTTCAAAGTCAGAAAACAACCTTCTGGGACTCTTAAATTCTTTCGAACCAGGCACAAATTTTTGTATTCTAAAATTATTCCAGAATTTTACATCACAGAAAGAAAAATTAAAGCGAATAATTAATGCAAAGCAGAAACAAGCAGCTGACAAAAGGAGAAAAGATTGCAAGTTCAAAACTCTGCAAGTTCACATATAATGTTATCCCTCACACACTGTCAGTCCTCTAAAATTGGCCAGATTCCCAAAGTATTAATTATGTAAACTCATATCATGCACTGTGTGGCCATTTATAGCTTCATAAACCAATGCCACAACTGCTGGTGATAGGAAAGAATATTACAATCCCTTGCTGCTTTATTGAA
>JAAGNO010029243.1:43614-96609 GCA_033439905.1 Ceryle rudis
ATTTATAGCTTCATAAACCAATGCCACAACTGCTGGTGATAGGAAAGAATATTACAATCCCTTGCTGCTTTATTGAACTGTGCTTTTCCTAATCAGATTTCAAGAATAACACAAAAACTTAGGACTATACAATACAAAATAAATTCCCTCACACTTTGAGGATCCATTTTGCCATTGACTCTCCAATTTGAATGATATCACTGAATTACAATACTTCTTACGTTCAGAGAGTAACAGTTTAGTCTTAGTACACTACACACACACACACAAAAGTAAAAATCAAATCATACACAGAGACTTAGGTGCTTCACTGTTTTTTACTGAGGTAGATTTATTCACATGGAGCTCTGCTGCCTAAACACATTTGTTCAAGGTAAATAGGATTTGCACAAAAACCATGGCTACAACTAGCCTAGGAAAAAATTCTGGATTCAGTTGCCTCATTCATTTTTCTTCCAGGAAACACTCTAAATCATAGTAAATCATTAAAGAGTGATGGATCCCTGCAACAACTCTAAAGTATTTTACAAAACAGAGGCTAGATTTTGTCTATCAGCCTCTGAACAAGTACAGTAAATGCTCCCCTCCAGACTGGGAGAAGACTTGCTTTCTTCTAACTAAAATGCATTCCCTACCTTCCTGCCTTTTGATTAAGTATCTCCAGCAGCTAGTGCATCAACTCTCTATTAGCATTTTATTCAGCTGCCCTTAAGTGGTGAAGACTCTGTGTTGATATTCTTAATTTGACCATCCTCATGCATATCTGCACATTCTGATGACATCACTTTGGCTAAGTGATGAATGCAAAAACATCTAATTCTGGTGACCATAATTATAATCATAACTTCACCAATAGTAGAAATTCACTTGGTCGTTCAAAATTTGATCTGATTTTTCTTCACCTTGACATGACACACACTGGTTTTCTCAGGGTTGATTAGCCAGAGTATAGTGGCATATGATTTATATGTTTTGACGGACAGCTGTGCTGAGAAAGTTGACCCAGGCCTTGCCCACACAAAAGTTTTATTCACGATGTAGCTAATAATAATTTTCATGAACACTATACTCACAGAAAACTAAAACAAATGTACATTGCATAAAGCAAACTTGTATTACATGCACGTCGGCCTGTATTCTAGAAAACACAATTTCTAACTAAGGGCATTTGAATTAAGGCCTGCCGGGTAAGCTTGGGTGGCATCTGTTCTGCTTCTGGCTTTTCACTTCCACTTGGGAGCAAACTAGAGACTGGGCTGTTTTGTTAACGGCACCTACTTTAGACCACAACACTAATACCTGCCTCTTTTCAACACCAAGATTTAATGTGACAGTGCTGCACAATCCATACTAGTAAGTCTTTGGTCATATTCTGCAAAAGGCAGTAGTCAAGAACACTCCACAGAAACAAATTTATCCTGTTTAACAACAATTTCAAGTCTACACTTGAATTTCCCTAAGGAAAAGAAATCCACTAAGATCTGTATGAACAATTCTGACTACGGCAGGTCACTACTAGCCATTTTTTCACCCTGGAGCTGTCTGCTCCATTTATGTTTGCACATGCAATGTATAGTACACGCCTGGTAAGTCCAAACCTTCCAAAGAAGCCTAGGACGCATTGGCCATTCAACAGTGCCACCAGTCAACAGATACACTAACTGTATTATGCATGCACAGTAGGTCTAGCCAAAAGAGCAGCAGCAGAATGTAGCCTATACATCTCCCATCAGGTGAGTTATATATCTTGTCCTGCTGTAATGGATAGATACAAAAGACTCTATGGAGAAGGACTGAAAAATCATATTCAGAGATATTTGGGAGTATTAAAGTTAAAATGAAGATGTGGAAGCTTATACAGATTACCCAGCAGTGAAATCATTTGAGAGGCATTCGTATGCTATGGAATTTAATCCTGGCAGAATCCATCCATATGTATCATCGCACTGTCACATGCTGGCCTGTGCCAGTATACAAATGGAATTCTGGTATTACAGATTATCTTTCAGCTTGGGATCCTGACACTCAATACCAGGTTTTTATATGCTTTTGTGCAATCCTAGGACACAACTGTCTGCATGATAAGATAACTTTGGTTAAATGAGCTGCTATAATGGTTACATTCTTATGTGCTGTTTTCATTTTCAGCAAAGAATGAGCCAAATTTGCCATGACATATCTCCTGACTGAAAACCCTAGCCACTCAGTTATACTAGATAAAGGATCCCAACTTTCAGTAGACTTTTCCCTGTCTTACCAATTCTGACGTGACATCCTACAACTACCAAGGGAGTGTTGTTGAAGTGGGCAGGGTGGCACAAAAGTTTAAAGATTAATGTTTGACTATTTTAGTGTAGTGACTGTGACATATTGAAATAACTCAACATTGTTTTAACTGCTTGTCACCACTAAGTGAAAACACATGTGACTTTAACCTCTAGTTAGGAAAAAGTATTATATAACCTATCATAGCCAGCACATTTAGCTATGAATAAACTTAGCCTATTCCTTTCATAAATGTCAACGGTAAGTTTTGAAGTATACTGTAAATACAGTGTTCACTCTCAAAAGGGATGTCATCTATAATTACCACAAATAAAAATCTTAGCTCTAGTGGATATCTACAATATTTTCTAACATTCCCGTATCCTTAAAAAAACCCCAGCCCAAAACAATAACCAAACAACAACAACAAAACAAAAACAAAAACAAAAACCACAACCAACCAACCAACCAAAACCAAATAGAGTAAAACTATTATTTCCTTAATTTATACCCACAGCTGACAACGTAGAAACAACAAAGTTTTGGATCTGGTTTTCCCTGCATGAGCCTGTAAATCAGGCTCTTTCACATGGTCCCATAAGGAATGTCAAGTCTGCACTCTTTTTCCCTAAGAAGGCAGCAACAAGGAGAAAGGTGAGTTAAGGTTTCCCAAGTCCTTCCTGGAAAGCAGAACAGGACAGGCCAAAATCCTGGAAAGAAGAACAAGGATGGGCCTGAATTCCAATCTACCTGATGACTAATTCAAATAGTAGGAAAACCACAGAGGTCAGAATCATGGGGGAAAAAAACCCAAACCAAAACAAAAAAACATTCAGACTCATCTTTTTAAAGACTTCATAAAATTGTAATTTTATAAGAAGGCATCATCTCCAAATTCTTTTCAGCTCTACCAAATTAAAACAGAACATGAAGATACATAAAAGCTATAAGAAACAGAGATTATAGTGAAAAGGTGCATTTATATGTACATCTGTGTTGTAAATGGAAAGTCAACTGGCAAAATCAAAACCATGAAATGCTGTTTTACTAAACACTAAAAACTTGTTCCACAACTGTTGCCTTCAACATTTGTATCAGGTCCAGCTGGAAAGGTGCCAGTGAAACACAGTTTACAAGGCAGTACAATCTTGTGGATTATGTCCTGTAACTTGTTTATTCTTGGTTCTGTGGCTTTATTTTTTTCATCTCCCTCTCAGATTCAGGATGCTTTGCTTACCAACTCCTTCCCTAAAGACAAGACTTTTTGTCTGTACTCAATTCCTATCTAGAAAGACAATGCTGCATTCTCAAGGATGGAAAATTTTAATTACACAGAACCATAAAAATTAGAGAAAGTCTGACAAGTTGTAACTCTGACACCTATGTATTGTAACTGTTTGCACCCATCATTAAAATATTTCAACACAACAGTGTTGAACTGAAGAATTATAAATTGGATGGCAATGGTGTAGTGGAATAAGGGAAGACACATAAGTGGAAAATGTCCAAGTCTCTCTTCTTTCTAATGAAAAAGAAAGCTTTAGAAACTGGACATAGTTGAAGGGACAGTAGTTCAAATACCTGATAAAAGACCATTCCCTAACTGTATCATCATCTCATACACTGCTGTTCTGTGATCCCTCACGTAGTCTCCATAGACACTGACTACAGTATTTTTTGACAGCTTGTTCCTCAAACACAAACATAATTGCAAAAAAGGCATTGCCTCCACAGTAAAACACAATGCCCACCAACCTTCCCTTTCCTATTTGATTGCCTTTACTTATGTCTTTAAAAGATTAATGTAGAAAGGCTCTGAATTATGACACAGCTTATAATTGCCTCATCACTTGTCATTTCCTTAGTAAGTGTGACAAAGAACTGGAAGAGAAAGGGTGTTCACATGCACTTAGGGCACTACACTAGGACCAGATATAAGTAGAGGCCTATTTTCTATACAGGCAAAACTATTATAATGGAGTATATTAAAGCTTCCACTGGAAATTTTAGCTGGTGTTTCCCTGATTTTGATTCCTTGAGTCATGTAAGTATTGTTTCCAACTTAATTCTCCAACAGTGCCTTACTTTTCAAAGTCAAAATAATTAAAGAAAAAAATGTTAATAAAGAACACTCTTTTCAGAACAGTGATAATGTTTTCTTTGTCAAATGCACACTTGTGAAGGTGATAGTATAAAAATATAGAGGAAAAGGGAGTAATCTGTGTTCCAGCCTCCTGAACACCATATTTTGCACACAATCTCTCAAATATCTCTGGAAGTCACTGACATCCAAAGGGTGTGCTGGCTCTGTTCCTTTGCAGCTGCAGGAGGCAAGATGTTCTTTCCACCTTGTATCACTGAAAGGAAATCCCAGTCCATGAGACCAGTGATCAGTGTGTTTCACCTCCTGAAGAGAAGACTTGAGTAATGGAATTCCAAAGCGCTAGTGAAAACAGCAAGATTTACACTGATAACTTGCTCACAGGAGTACCTGCACCATCAGAAAGCAAATATGGCTAGACTGTTCTTCCTTGAGTTATAAAAATGATTTTACTGTTCCCCATAGAGCAGGTATGATTCTACAGCCTCAGTTACATAGTGACTTGAAGAGTACAGGAATTCTCTGAAATTTAAGCTTGCTCTTAACAGAACACTACCACTACACATCCTCATCTAAAAAGTACGTTAAGATGCAAACACATTCTTTTCTTATGGAAAAATTCTGCACTCCCTACTAAACAAGAGTGTTGTAGAAAAAGACAGTTCTCATTTCCAGATAACAGCTAAGTACTAATACACGTGCTTTTTCAATGCAGTCTCATGTAAATAATAAACTGAGAGTCAGCTGCAGATAAGAGAATTAGATTGATGCTTCAGCACTGCAATGGGAGAATCTTTAAAAAGCTATTTCACTGAAAAGAAATAAAGTTTCCATCTGCAGCTTTATGCATTTGGCAAGCAAAACTTCACTTCTGCAATGTTATTTTAGGACAGGAAAAAATGCATCCCAGAGTTAATCTCCCACTGACTGCAATGGATCAGTAGCTTTGTCTGAATTTCACAGTTAAAATAAATTTACAGCCACTATTCTACGGTAGTGAGCAAAAAGTCCAGTGATACATTTAAAAAGACAAGCACTAGAAAAATTCCTTCACTCAAAGTAGGTAATACATACAAGGTTCTTCTCTGTTCAGCATAAATCTCAGCTATGAAAAGTGCTATAACAGTTTACTTATAGAGTGCTTTTTTTTGATAAAACTAATGTCTTACAGTCTGCTTGACTTGAACAACAATGGCACATCTATCTGTTACTCACAGACTACACATTGCCCCAGTATTAGCAGAAAACTCCACATTGCCTCCAGAAGATGAACTTAAAAGAAGCCACTTCCAAAAGAACATCACCAGGGGAGAAGGAAAAAAAAAAAAATTCTCCTGGAAAGGATTGGGGGGTGAAAAATCACCTCTTCTTCCCCAAATACTTCTAGATTCCCTGTCTATGGAACAAAACCTCCTAGGAAGTCCTTAAAGTGCTGATTTCTTAATAAGCATTCTCATAAGGAACTAAATCACAGCTTCCTTTCTAAATGTTACCAGTTGCAGGAGACTGCAGATGTAAAATGCATTAAAAGCACACAGAACTCAGGCAAGCACTTTGACAAAGTGAGAGCAATACGTGTAGTACAGAAACAGTTGTGAAAGTGCTATTTTAATGCCAAGGTACTACAGAGTGTTTTACAATCTAGGTATAGAAATATTATTTTCATTTTATGCTGTGACTGTTCTTCCTGCAGTAATAAAATACTAGCAAAATGGCAATGTCACATTAGCAAGGAAGAGATTCCTGCCAGTTTTGCAAAGCTACTGTACTATCAGACTCCAGGAGAAAGGAATAGTTAAACTACTATTCACATGGGTTTGGAGGGCTTTTTTCCTTCTTGTGGGAATTTTAATAAATCGTATTTCTTACTGCTCAAAATGCATACAACCTGACCTTCAAAAGTCAGTTACTGTTGAATTGTTAAGGATGGATATAAAGGGAAAGCATAAAAGTTGTTTCAAGACAGAACTGAAATCTTCCAACAACAACACAGGGTACTTCTAAGTCACATTTTCTTTAAGATCTTAAACGACAAACCTGCACAATGCTCTCTAAATCATTAAATACAATTACTTTGTTTCATGGTACTTCCCACTAGAGTCACATTTGAGCTTGTTTTATTCAAGTTTTAAAATTACTCTTTTGTACCTGGACCTCGCCCTGTTGACTGATCTTCTTTCATCTTTTCCATTATCTTTCGTCATTCCTAACATGTTGAAAGCAAATTTCCATGGCAAAACACAAGCACTGAAAAACAAAAAATCCCACAACAGAAAAACAAACAAAAACCCAGAAAGTTGTCATAGCTACTTGCCTCTTGGCAATTTCTGAGCATTTCCCAGGTTTAGTGCAATATATCCACAGAAAAGGAGAAAGATCAATCTTGACATCATAGTCACAAACCCAACCTCGCACGGGGAATGATTCTGACAGGTATCACACAAAAGCACTGCAGCTGCATTTAAGTGAACTGTTCTCTCTGTGACAAGAGGCAGCAACACTTTGACACAAGCTTAGTTTACACAGTGGGAGGAGACAGGATGACATCATTCACTCCCACTGGAAAAGGAGAATTAGTATTAAAAAGAAAAAAAAAAATATATTATCAGGCTCCCCCTACAATAATCTTCTGGGGTTTCTTACAAGGTCTTTCCACCATTCAGGGTAAGAGATTACTGTTCGATCACTTAAGTTTCATGCAAATAAAAACAGGAATATCAAAACTTCTATTAGCTGAAAAGTGATCTGAGAGACATTTTCACTGTTTGATCCAAGAAAGCTGGCCTTAAAATGCAAAAATGACATTCGCAGTACTCAGAAAACAGTTAGCTATATTGAACCCAGTATTTTTGCAATGTCAAGACTATTAAGATTAATTCAGGCTAGATGTGGCATTCACCCAGGCAAAACAAATATTAGTTTCATTTGACATGACATTATAAACAGGTATGATAAATATTTATTCAGCGAAAGAACTGTGTTTGAAAAAAATAAACACCATTTTTTCCACTTGTATCTGATTTTGACAATTTAAAAAAATTTAGATTTTCCCCTTTGATACACGCCTGGTGAGTCAATGGGCACAATGCACACTGAAAGCAAAAAGGCAACGTATCTCCTTCCAGGGGCTAGATTCTCTCAGTTACATAACTGTAAATGAAAAAGAATTCCAGTATTCTATTAAAAGCTGTTTCACTCAGTGTTTATAATCAGCTAACTCAGCACAGAATTTGGTCCTACTCACAGCTGAGAAGGTGGAAAGGAAAGGGTGAAGCAAAGAAAAAGGTTACAACTGAATAAGGAAGAATTTAGTCTCGGTATATGGAAAATAGCCCTAAAGAGATCAAAATTATGCAGCTAAGTAGTGATATCTCTCCCCCTAAAACACCCCATAAAACCAAACAAGAAAAACCCAAACCAAAAAAAATCTGACCCAAACCAGTCCCTCAAAAGAAAGAAAACACCAACATCAACAATGCAAAACAAGCATATTAATTGCTTGCAATACATAAAGGTCTTCAGTAGGCTTAGTCTGTTCCCACTCCCCATTTTCCAGGACTGGCAGCACCGTACTTTCATATAGTCATACAGTTTCATATAAGCAGAGAAATAACAGAGCATTAGTGCCAGGACTGGGTAGAAACAAAGTCATTTAAAATAAAAAATGTAATATATTAAAGCATACAGGAGCATTTCTTAAAAAAAAACAGGTTAGTGCTGTATTTAAGAGACCCCATTCAGGAAGAACTTCAAAACAAAAGATAAGTAATGGTCCTAGAGAGAAAACCAAGGAATTTCAATCTCTTTTAATCAACATGGACAGCATGTAGCTATACCAAAACCATTTTGACAACAGTCATGTTTTCCAGCCTGATCATACCCTCTTTATCAGAAACCTTTTTCTGATTCAGTGACACAAATGTGGATGTAGCAATTGGCAGTAACTCAAATCTCAAATGTGGATGTAGCAAATTGGAAGTTGGTATTATAGACAGACCCCAAAAAATCCCCAAATACTATCACCTCAAGTATCTTTGGGAGGATTCACATCCTGAATATGAACGCTATGGACAGGTAAATGCAATGGGTACTATTTTGATCAGGTGAAAAAAAAGTTTAAAAGGCCATACAGTTAGACAGAAGTCTTCCAAAATACTGGCAAAAGGTTTTCAAATGACAGAAAGCTGGATACACATTTTCATTGTGACATTGTTCTTTTTTTTAATGTTGAAATACGATTTTCAAAAATGCTCCAAAAAATGTATTCAGTTTTTTCCTCTTCAAAATTAAAAATAGGAAATCAGTCATTTGATGGAACAGTCAGATGAACAGGAGAAGTAATGGGAAAAATTACTTCTTGGTTACACACAGCTGTTGTGGTAGTACTGTAAAATGGGCTCTACTGGTTTGTCTTATGGCAAATTCACTCTCCTTTTAAAAATCACACAACACTATTCAACTAACTAAATAAAGGCCCACTCCTATTCAGAAAATTCTCAGTGAAACATATTGGTAATTCAGCTACCTAACCAAATGGTTTTTACCTCCTCTCTCAGAGATAAATATATTCCCATTCCTGCTTTCACAACCACTTCCTGTTTTGCTGCCAGTTACGCCTTTCCTCTTCCTCCTGTGCATTATCCAAACACTTCTTTGTTTGATACACCACAGAGAATTTTAAGCTTCCCCTTGAAACCCTGCAGACTTATACAGGTCTCTTTCCCTCTGATCATTCCTGTAGAAAACAACTCTGTTCGGCTCAGAGTTCAAAAAAAACCCAAACACATCATGATGCATTTCCTTCTGTCTTATCAACCTTATTCTACATCAGTGGCAGTCATGGTTTGATAAGAAGATGCAAGTGTAAATTTCTGTCAAATATATGCCAAGAGTCAAAAAACCCAGTAATATAATATTCTCTTGCACTTTTCCAATATGGTCTCCACATCTGCATCATCTATGTGATCTGTGATTTTATCCACTTACTTCGTTACAGGACTGATCTTTCCTAAGAAACCTCTGTTATATGAAAAATGGAAAAACCACCAACTTCTGCATTCATTTTTCCTAAATTCTTCTGCTGTTTACTGGATGATGACTACTGCAGTGAAAAAACAAACACGGGAACAAAAGAGAGTTCCTGGGACTTCAAGCACTATCCTGCAATAGTGGATGCTTCTGTAATGCTGCTCAGGTATCAGATTTCTCTTCTTGGAGGACTGCTCCACAATCTCCATTTAAAGACAGCATCTGGTTTCAGTTCAGAGAAACAAAGCCTGTATGTCACACTTCACAGCAGAAATTATCTAATCCAGAAGTTCTTTAGGTTTCTCTTATCCACACAAATCTGGAATTATATTATCGATACTTTGACCCTTCAGAAGGAATAGATTAAACAAAGAAGATTCAGTTAATGACAGTTCAGTGTAATTATACCTTTAGCATAAAATGCAAGAAAAATGAGATAAATGCAGTTATGAAAGGTTTCAAACAGATAAAATTTGCTCAGGAAAAGTCAAAACCTCTGATCCCACAATGACTCCTGCTCTTCAACACCAAATTAATGCTTAACTAACAAAGTCAAGTACTCAAAAGTTTACTTGCTTACCTCAACTTCAGCTGAGTCTCTCTAGGGTTGTTTTTGAGATCTAAGATTCCAACAAGATGGTATCACAGCTAGTCTGGGAGCAGAACAGAGCTTTTCTAGTTCTATTTTAATAGTTCCCAGACCAGCAAATACAGTGAAAACAAGAGTATGGGAAAGAAAAGAAAAAGGTGGGGAGAGGGGGTAGGAGAGCAGGAGACAGGATTTTACATTTTGTTTCCAAATACAAATATGCTTTTGCTGAGATTTGGTCTCAGTTCCAATTCACCTAACATTCCTGATTATTTTGACAAGCAAAAGCCAAGGTGACTCATCTCCTTACTGTTCTAATTTAAAGCAGGAAGAGTGTGTAAGCATATTCTTAAAACCCAAAATTCTATCTTCACTCTGAAAAGAACAAGAATGCCATACTGAGCTCTCTAAGAGTAAGGACTTACTTGCAGTATACTTGGTCTGTCTTTTTTCACAGCACTGCTTGTTGATAATGTACCTTTCAACCAGTGCTGTCAATTATTTGAGAATTGCCTTAGTCATAAAATATGCTATAAAAATGTTAATTATAATTATAACTCTCTTGTTTATGACTCAGTTATTAGACTTTTTTCTTGTAAATGTCATCATATCTCCTCTAAAGGCCTTCAGGAAAAGAGAAATGCCAAAGAACATTCTTTCTGATGTGTTGCTGAAAAAAAGAAAAAAGAAAATCTTAACTCTACTTTCTGAAAGTCTGAAGTTCTTCTTTCCCACTCTTACTTTGATGATCAAACACTTGAACACTCATGTTATCAAAAATACATGGTTGCATGCTAATCTATTAGTCAAAAGGTAAGATGTATCTCATTTGACTGCATAAAAGCAACAGACAATGTTAGCGCATTCTAGTATCCTGGTCCCAAACTGAGTTCCAGATCTCCAAATGAATGGGATCAGAGACAAAGTGAAAGGAAGAAAATCAGTCAAAAGGGATGGACAGAACAGCTGGTTCTTGTGACATTTTCTTACATAGTTCATCAAACAGTTCCAGCACACATGCATTTGACACTTGTAATTTCAGACAGTGACTCATCTTTACTAACAGGCTGTGCATTTCACCAAAGTTCTGCATGACAGGGAGGTAACAAAAACATTTATTTAGCTTCTCTATGAATTTATTAACATTGTTTTCTTAGTAACTCAAATAACCTAGTACACTCACTTCTGCAACATCAACATCATCATGACCTACCACATGGAGAAACAATGTGGTTCCAGGTTTTCAACTCTGCCACTCCTCCCTGATTCTCAATATTTTGTATTATTTTATTTAGGGCTTCTTTTGCCATTTTTAGCTATTTCTTTATAGTCAGTTCCTGAAAGACTCCAAAGAAGGTGCCTTTACAGTCTCACTAGGCTCCTGCTCCACTGATTGTCTATCCTCGCAGGGAAAACATTTTTCCCTTATAATGAGTCAAAACCTCAAATTTTTTTCAACTTGTGCCCATTTTCTGTCATGCTTCCACTACACACCACCATCAGCAGCCTAGCTCTGTCTTTCTGGCAACCTCCTGGGAAGCACCTGGGAGGGCTGCTGTTAGGTCACTTGAAGCTGACTCTTCTGACTGAACAGGTCCCATGCCCTCAGTCTGTCTTGATAGGGCAAGTGTGCCAGACCCTGATCATCTTTGTTGCCCTTCACTGTACTTGCCCCAGTTTATTGATGTCTGTTCTGTATTTGGGGGTGAGGTGAGAGACCAACACTGGCACTATCTAGATATGTTGTCCAACAGGTGGTGAGTAGTGAGCAAGTTACTTTACTTGATCTACTGCCTATGCTCCTTCTCATACAGCCCAGGACACTGTTGACCTGACTTGATGCCAGGGTCGACTGCTGACTCCTGTGCAGCTTACCATCCACCAAGATCCCTAAGCGCTTTTCAGCAGCACTGCTTGCCAACCAGTCAGTCCCCAGCCTGTATCATTGCAGGGGTTATTCTCACCCAGATACAGGATGTTTCAGTTGTCCTTGTTGAATTTAGTGTGGTTCCTGTCAGCCCATTCCTCCAGAGTGCCTAGGTCTCTCTGAATGGCAGCCCTGCCATCAAGAATATCAGGTAATCATCTCAGTTTTATTGTCACCTGAAAATGTGACAAGAGTCCACTATGTCACCTCCTCCAGGTTACTGACAAAGATCTTAAAAGGGTAGGTCTTAAGACAAACATCTGTGATAACTCCACTTGTTACCATTTTCTAGGTAGCATATGATTGATTCACTCCTGTCCTCTGAGCCCAAGCATCTAATCACTCATCCAGCCAGTTGATTACATTCTGTATGAAGCACTTAAATAGATATATACTCCATACAGTACACTGTGTATGCCACAATACATAATTAAAAATACTATCAAGAAACCAGCTTCTTTGAGCAAGCACTCAATACATTTAAATATTTCTTTGAAGGGTTCCTTGTCTGAAGGCTTCCACTTCATTGTTACATCTTAACAAATGTAAGTCTTCCTAACCTCACAGAGCTCTTGTAGCAAAAACCTAGCCTCTCCATCAAAGCACTGTGTAATTACTTAGTACTGAAGAGACTGCTATCTGTGAGGAAAACTACCTTCATCATTTCTACCATCAACATATTTCTGCCATTTGAGATAATTAACAAAATGCAGCCTATTACTCTGCAAGATTCCTTCCAAACATGTTCTGTCTATGCCGCTTCTGCCATCACATTGCTAAATACCTATCACTGCTTAAACAGAATCTGATTAAGCTGAAATGCGGGCAGAAGCAAAGAGCAAAACACAGAAAGGTACGTGACAGTAATAGGTCTACAACACCGCAATCACGTGATTCAAAAATATGTTGGTATATATCATTTTTCCTGGGATTAGAATGAATTTAGGATAGCCTAAATTATTCTGGGTTATAATTTAGTTACTCTAAACACGCTTAAAATGTGAGCACCAGTTCTATCTTAGATTGCTTTGTTAAGAGAGGCTTCATAATCCATGTTGTACGGAGCCTCAGTCTTTCAATATTCCGTTATAATCTTCCACTGCAGAAGTCAACCTCTCCTGGTCTCTTTCAGTCTCTCTCCACAGTATGTTCTGATTTGTGACGATAATGCAAGATCACAGTCTGTATTAGTGAACTCAGATGTGAAGTCTGGAGTCTATTATTACGCACTAGGATGGGATACAAAATGTCTGGTTTTACGCTTATAATGTGAATGTTGATGCCAATGGCAATTTAATTGTGAAGATGAGATGTCTGTCTTTAGCACAGATCAGCAGGAGCACCCACCTCTGAAATTAATAACAAAGCGCTAATGACTGATTGCTCTGGTGTTTGCCAAGTTATACTATAGTGAGTTTGTACAGGAATGAATACCACGTGTCATATCATATATCTCTGACACAGATTTCAGATTGTTGCCACAGGACCAGCTACTGTGCCATAAAGAGTGGCACCCCTTCCTCACTGCTCAGTCATACCTTAACCAAGTACTTCGGATTTCCTCCCCTAAAGCACCTCAAAGAGATATGACACGCTTCCTTATTTCCCAACCCACCCACAGATTTTCTATGCCTGTAACTCCGGATCGTTCCTCAGCCGCCCTTAGCAGAACGCCCCGATTCCCACCCGACCCCCCACCCCCAGCACCCCGCACGGCTCCGCACCGGCGGGGCCTATTATGGCCGCGAGGGGGCGCCCTCGAGACAACGTTCGGGCACCCGGCTGACCCGGGCCGAGCCGAACGCGCCGCGCTCGTCGCCAGTAACGTCACTCGGTAATTCCCTCTGCGCGGACGCTTCGGGGAGGAGTGGGTGGGGGGCGCGCATCGCAGCAGGTGAGTGAGGTAGCCGGTGCTGCGATACAGCATTTTATGCCAACGTCAACAAACATGACTGTGCTTCAGAACTTAGAGATGACTAATAACCATCTGCCAGCTTTCTGCACCGCGCTCCCACCCAGCCAGTGTCCAAGAGTCAGCTCCCAGGGAGGCTGGTAAGCACACAGAGGCACCAGGAGGAGAAAAAGATTTCGAGGACGGGTGCGGTTGCATTTCTAGGGTGCTGCCCTACAGAAAATAATCCATGCCTCAGAAAACTATCTCCACTAGTTTGGATCTGGTGCTACTAATCAGACTGCTCCTCCTTGTGGTGCAACGACACCGCAGGCTGAGAGCGGTGACCCAACGCGTGCAGGTTCTGCTGGGCTTCTTGGGCTCTCCTGTTTTTTTGTTCCCAGCATAAGCCTCAAGGACAGAATGGAGATGGAGACTAAACTACTCTTTGGATGAATATGTTACCACTTGTATCAAGGCAGTGCAAAGAAAAAAAAAAAGAAAAAAAAAAAAAATAGCCATGCAAAACTATTGCCTGGGTTGACTTAAAATAGGAAAAAAAAAAAAAAGCTACATGGCTTAGTTCATCACAGCAAAAAAAATAGGACATCAGAGTATAACTCAAAGTTTAAGTTTTGCCTCACTACAGTTGAGGCAATGAGTTAAATGTCCCCCACTCCAACGACAGCAGGTGCAGCCTTAAATTGTGCCTGTTTCTCTCTCCCCTCCCTTTTCCTACATCAATCCTTCAAATATTCTGTTAGAAAGCCAAGGGAAGCCCTGTAAATAACTAGGGCAAATAATATGAAGAGCAGTGAAGTCGTCTCAAAGTTAGATGGAGAAAGACAACCAGAAACTCAGTTATATTAAAGGATACTTATTTTCTTGGCACAAGAAAATTATTTCTTTGGCTAGGATGCAGAGATTTGATGAATGCATGCAAAGACAGAAGGGAAATAATTCATGTTTGTTCCTCTCTTCATATGAGTCATTTTGGCCTAAAACACATCTTCCAGAAACTTTGTGGCTGAATTTGGCCATATTCGTTTACAATCAACATCAGCAGGCTTATCTAGTTCAGAATACTGTGAATAACTTTAAAGTACAGTTGCTTGTCACTACTGTGCACAGTATTTAAACATGAAAAACATGACAAACTGTACACTTCATTTTAAGCTGAAAAAGGCAGTAAATGATAAACAGAACTACATTATTCTAAAGTACGCAAAATTATTTTTTTAAAAAGTAATTTACATATTTATACCTTCAGTTGTCATAATTATCCCCTGTGTGCAGGGACAGAGAAAAGGAAGTATTATGCAGATTAAAACAGTGCACATGCAATTTATTTTAAGCAAACTAAACCCAGGTTTAAATAAAAAAAAGTCTTAAGTGCAAATGTTCTGTCTTTAAAACAAAATTATTTGCATGCCAATCTTAGAGCAAATATTTACAACTGTAAGTAATCAAAACAACTGTAAAACATTATAGTCTACAAAATGACAAAGCACATTATCTGCAGTGGAAAGGGGTTACGTCAAACATGAACAACTGCACATTGCCACAGGTAGCTCTCAAATGTCTGTTGGCAGATTTTTTTAATGTCAAGACCCGTGCTTAGCTTTAGCAAACAGTGCAGCTCAAAAGAAATAGCTCTGTACAGACAAACCGTGCATCAGGACCAACATCCTTGCTTTATGTATCCCAGAAGAGGAGAATTACTTAATACTAGTCTTAACTTGGTCCTGTGGACCAAATGGCCACCAGTGGCTAAAGTGGCTTCCATGAACATGTGGACCTTACCTTCTGATTCAGTTCTATTTGCAAATAGTTCAGCTTGTGCTATCCAAGACATCCCCATGTCATCAACAGACTATAAGGGACAATCAGGAGATTATCTTTCTAAGCATTCCCCTGATCTCAAATAAGCTATAAATAAACATATGTAAAAAAGAAATACATATCATGTGAAAAGTAAATATCCCTCTTTTCCTTTTCTATTTCCACTTACGTCCTAAATTTAAAATACTATTAACAGCCAAGGAAATTTAGAAACCTCCCTTCCCCTAAGTGAAAAGGTACTGCATTAGATTGTGTAATGTAAAACACAATATCACATGCTCAAGAAGAAACCAAATTTGTTCTCTGTGTAACACTATTTAATCCTTTTTTTGCAATGACTTCACCAACAATGCTGTTATTCTCAGATGTGATGTGAAAAGCCATCGGTTAGGAAGACTGATACCTAATTCATCTCATAACATCAGTGAAGTCAAGAGATTAAAGCTTAATACTTTTTGGTCAACTTAGAATGCAAATGCACTGAATTTCCCACCATTTTCCTTAAAAAAATCCTTAGTGTTTGGGAGACCTAGTGTTTGGGAGATGTAGAGTTTGGGACCTGTCTTATAATGTGAAGTGCACAGAAACTGATTTCTGAACCATTTGCTTATTTAAAAGTTTGGACGTCCCTCCCCCCCAACTGAATTCTTTTTCATGAAACAGGCTGTGGGGAATGTCTTGAACCTGCTTGTGCCTCAGCATATTGAAAAACTGTCAAGGAACATAGATATGATATTCAAAGTGCAAGTTTCCAAGAGCTCAGAGAGTCTGTAAAAGCCAGGAACTACTACATGGACGTGGAAACAATCTGGTCTACAGCTAGGTGTAATAGTACATTTTAGAAGTCTCTTCTTGTGTAAGGGTTAGGTTTTTTTAAAAAGTTTGTATTATTTATCAAACAATATCAGCATCTATGTTTCTGTTATGCCAAACACAAACACACAGAAACATGCACCCAGACTTGGACCTCATTTCAAAACCTCTTCTCTCAAAATGACTGTTTATGCATTTACAGGTGAGAGGTCAAGAGGACAGTTTTGGAGCATTCCTGAATTAAGCACAAAGTGCCAGATGACCCACAACTATGAAGTCCTGTTTAGTTACTAGACACATATGTTACTAGTTCAATAACAGTATTCTGCCATTTTACATCAGTCATAAAATGCAAGGATATTCTCCAAGAGAAGAGACTTCCTCTCGCAAATCACTAATCCTTTGAACCACTGCAGATGAAGTTGATGAGAAGTCTGAGCATCATGTATGTTTTACTGTGTTGACACATGTCTGCAATTGCTGTCAGTTAACCACAGAAATGTTTGCAAAGGACCCTGAGCCTCTCTCAAATAAAAAACAAAACAAAACATTGTAAAAGCAAGTCCTCCAGATAACGTGACCACAGCATGAAAAAGCAAAATCCTTGTTACCAAGGTACAAGAAGCTCTGTAATAACTGCATATAGGTTTATGCCCTAATAAGAAAATGAGACATTTGGAACACTTCATAGATGCCCAATTAAATTTGTTCCAAATAAATAATAATAATAAAAGAAAAAAACCCAAAAACCCAAACACCAAACTTTGCATTACTTAATATTAAAAAACCCAACAAAACAAACTCTATAAAAGCTGGGATTTCTTTGTTTTAAATAAGCTCTGTACCTGTTCTGAAAGAGAACAAAAAGCTTTCAATAATGAGAAATACTAAAGACATATGGACAAAATATTGACATATGCCTACTTGTATTTAAATTTATTTTCAATTATCATCTCATTATTAAAAGAGAGAATATGAAGCCAGTCTGGGGGTTTGATTCACTCAAGCACTGTCTTCTCCTTCCTTTCCACATTACAGAGAGCTTGATATACCCTCTCCAGTGGACTAGAAAAAAAGAAATCTTCCTTTCTGTTTTAATTAAAAGCTACTTACTGGTGTCCTGTGGGAAAATGAATCTCTGAATCTTGGCTATGAAGGTACTCATTCCACGTGCAGATCAGGAGCAGTAATGGTCCTCAAACAGATCTAAACCTGCTTTCACTCTTAGTAATATACAAGTGAAATTGGAAATATATTCTGATTATCTCATAACCCATTCCTATCTTTGTAAGCAGACATTAAATATGCTTTTGCGAAGTGGTGCTTTAAAAAAAAAGAAATAAATAAATTGAGGAACAGAGGGCATTTCCTACTTTTAGTCTGACATAACATGAACTACCAAAACTTAAAAGAGTATTATTGGATAAGAAAACTTTTAAGACTGTAAAGACAGAAAAGAATTAATGCTTTTTCTTAGCTTAATTTAATGAAAAAGAGAAAAAGCAGATGTGTAAAGTAATTGGTGTTCATAGAAATCATGGTTTGTCCAAACAGAATGGATCCCATTTTCATTACATGCTAAGATGACTTATTAATAAAGCAGTATATGTGCTTCCCTGCGGATGCAAGTTTCCCTTGCCAACTCAGGAAAGTACTCAAAAGTTCCTAGTGGGTTGTGTCTGGCCTTCGAATAGTATCAGAAGAACAGCTAAACAGCTTGCATTCTCCTGTATAATTTATAACACTGCTAATAATACGAGATTTGGTTTGGAAAATTTGGTATACAAAAGGGTATCAAAAGCTCTCAGATGTCAGCAAACAGAACTCCAGGAACAGTATATACTTCAGGAACATTACATCAGTTTTGCTACTGTATGAAATTTAGTAGTAAATTTGGTAGATGGAAATAAACCTTATGATCTACTATACATGTCTACAAGCATTCCTTTTGTAACAAGCCTTTCCTGTAACAGCAAACTGTTTGGTCATCTATACCTTCCCTAAAAATTTGCCTTCTGTTTATAAAATAAGTCAGTTATGGGGAAAAACCCCACAGTGACAGTGGTATCATTAAATGATGTATGAGCAGTACCAACATGGAGTTAATCTACTGTATCAACTAATTCTTAATCACTCAGTTCAAGATGTTGGCTCACCCACAGTGACCAGTGACAAGGGAACGTGCTGCAAGTGTAGAGTGGTCCCCAAAAAAGGGAAAAACGGGAGAAAAGGGAGGAAGGCAACCTCTTGATACTATCAGCATATGCAGAAACCAAAATTAGCTCAGTCTTGGGTCAGAGGCTTCTATCTTCCTCCCCACTCATTTTCTTTAATAGAATAACTGAACAAAAAAAAAAAAAAAGTCAAACATGACATGGACTTTAGCTTGCATAAATTCCTCAGGCATTGGTTATGAACTTTCTCCAGATGTTAGCTGTTTTCAAATGGAAATTACAGTGTCAGACATTATTTTCTCAGAAAAACAGTTTTAAACTCTTTTGATCAGAAGAGATTTAGCTCAGTTTCACATGAGTCAGGGCGAACAATTTCTAGATGGCCCTCTGGGAACAGCATTTGGATGTGAAAAGACAAAAGCTCTTCAAGCAACATGACAATAGAAAAACTGGAAGTATCTTCTGTAGTATGAAAGTAGGGGAAGGGAATGGTGGGAAGAAATGCATGAGGACTGTAGGGATTTTCTAAAAGAGCATGTAAGAAAGCAGCCAATAAACTGACAAAGTATACAACATCACTTATTTCCCAAACAGCATTTAGTCTCAAAGGTACAAAAAGGGTTTTTCTAGATTTCAAAACAACTAGCAAAGCTGCCAACTGTTACTCAATCTATCATCAAGCTAAAGAGGGGGGGGGCCGGGAAAGACAGAGAGGGCTTTTATCTTCTGCAACACTGACCAAAACTGTGAAGTTAAAAGTAAGGACTTAAGGTGTAGGCCAGGGTTCTTTCTTTCAGGGCAGTGAATAGCTGGGTGGACATTAAAATTAGTACACAGAAATGTGTACTGATTTGAAACAAGTGCCCTGAGATCTTGCTAGTGCAATCTTTCAAAGAAAAGTAAAGGGGGATGGGGAATCAGGGAGTATCTGTGATTTAATTATCTAGTAACTGGACAAGATAAACACAATACCTGGCTGAATGATGTAATCTGTTGTTCATACTAGCATACTTATATACTGCTTTATAAACAACCAATGGTGGAGGAAGTTCCTCAGCAAATAAATTTAATGGAGATGGATGGTTTGCTATTAACAGTTCAGATGTCTGGTTCTGGTTAAATTACTGTTTGTTAGAAATTAATTTCTAACTTAACCTAAAGAGAAATCTAATTGAAAAATTTCTCTCAGATAATCTTAAATGCTATAAATATTTATACCACTTACTCTCTAAAATCTTTGTGTATGGGAATATACCTTTACACATACAAGATGAGAAGTGTGCCATTAAAGGTTTTAGACAGCTTTCTTCAAACTGTATTCCCAGCAAAAGAATGAATGATCACATGATCCATTAACTTAAAATGAAGAAAACAGAAAGAAAATAAATAATAATTAAAAAATCGTTTTATCAAAGGTTAACTGATGTCCTTTCTGTCTTCCCCTAGAAAAACCTAGTCCTATGCATGAACAAAAGAATCTTAAGGATGAAGACCAAGAATGGACAGCAAGTACTGCAGACCCTGTATGAAGAATACTGTTCCTTGCAGCTCCTAGCAGATTATAATGTCCGACATCAAAAATTCTACTTAAAATCTACAAAGTCAAGAGGCCAAGACAAATCTTCACATGTTCCACAGCAAATCTCATGATTAGGAGATATTTTTGTTGTTGTTATTGTTGTTTTTCTTCTTTTCTATCAGTGGCATTCTGCACCAGTGTTATTTTCCACCACCTGGATTCTGATTTTGTACATGAGTTTGATTGTCACAGGTCAGTATTCAGAGTATATCTCAGATCAGAAAAACCATATTACCTTTGAAAAATATCCCTGCCAAGACACATAGGACATAAGCTTTTAAATTAGTCCGAGTCCCATTATACTACAGACTGCACAAATACAGTAACAGATGATCTTGCAGTTTACAGGCTGACAGCCTCAAGAGATAGTCCCCTCCAGTTCTGCTGGAGGATGAGTATAAAGGAAGCAAAAAATTGTCCATAGCTAAGAATATATTTCTTTAGCAGCTTGCAGCTTTTGAGAGAGAAATTTATTCTGCTACTTTTGCTGTTGAAAACAAACAAAAATGTTTGTTTTCAATAACAAGATAGCCACCAATAACAAGCAGTTCATAAAAAAAGAAAAAACAACTTTCTCATCTACCTGTTTAGGTAAGCACCCAGTTAATCTTTATTTTTATTTCTTTATTTTTATATTTCCTTATCTAAAAACATGGGAAAAATTTAGTCACCAGCATCTCCCTACATGTTATATTTACAGCATTCATTTTATGCTTGCAATGCTCTATTGACATTATGGCAAAGGCCCATTTGTCTAGTGTGAAACTTCTGTTATCTTCCTTTTAAGACTGTGATAAAGAAATTTAGCATAGTAGCTGGATTTACATAAAATAATACTTAAAATCATCAAACTAAACATTTTGCAGTATTGACCTTGCAGGTTGCAAAAGGTTAAAATGATCCAAACAAACTACAATAAAGATTGATATGATTTAAAATATAATACTTAATTCACTCTGTCTTCATCCAGTGAACAACTATCAAAATACTCTCAGTTCTGGCTTTCAAACTGAGGCTTTTGTGAAAGAACTCCTCTCCCAACACACTCATCAAATACAGGCTAAACACATAATGCAAAAATTTTCATTATTTAAGACACTCAAGGCCAGATGATAAAAATTCGCAGCAGTTCAGCTAGTTTTCAAACCACCTCATTATCCACTTATTTAACCCATAATTTGTCTGGTTGTTTATGAGGATCTTATAGGAAACGGTGTCAAAAGCATTACTGAAGTTGAGGTAAACGTCCACTGCTCTTTCCTCAACTGTCCTGGTTTGAGTTAGAACAGAACTAATTCTCTTCAGTGATTTTACTTTTCACCTCAGTCTCTGCACTTTCAGAAGTTTTCTTCAGAAGCATCTTTTTGCAGCGTCTCCTTCTAGCGGTGATAACACCCAGTGTTGAGAGTTACTATCCAGGATTGGTGTGTGCAGAAAGGCTCTTGCTTCTATTTGCTCCTGTGCAGGCCAAGGTCACTGCTAAATCTTATGCACCAGGGTGGGGATGCAGAAAGTAAAAGGTTGCACCTGTAGGGAGGAGTGGCCAGGACAGGTGACCCTAAACTGACCAACAAGGGATACTATCCCATGTATGACATATTCAGTATAAAGCTAAGGGATCACGAGGGTCAAGCTCTCTTCTTCAACAGCCAGCATCCGAGGAGAATGCTGTCCATTCCACCTTCAATGCTGATCTGTGTGTTCCTACATCCAGTTTCAGAATCCAGCTCCTGAATCCAGTTCCTATCTGCCACTGAGTCCCTGCTCCACAGCATCAGTGGTGACCTGATCTCTCTGCCATCAGAGGTGTTGAGTTTGATATTGGCTTTGTATATATTTCATTATATTGTTAATATTTTCTTTAAAGCTGGTTTAGTTTTCCAGTCCATAAGTCTCTCTCCCTTATTCCCCTTCACTTCCCTTTCTGTGAGGATAGTGGGGTTATTAGACATTTTAATTATGATTACTGAGGATTCCAGACAAGAAAAGTCACACTCAAGATATAACATTACCTCTTTCTGGCTTTTACTGAAAAATGAAAATTTCTTGCAACACACAGAACTTAAGAGTTCATGATGTAATAGTTTGTTGTTGCCTTAGAGACCATATGAGTACACATAACTGATGTTGTTTATAAATTGATATTGTTTACACATTTTCTGCACACTACTCTTAAAATCCAATATATTGTTACTAGGTTAGACAATTGTGAAAATACTTGTATGAGGTGATACAGACACATGACTGTTATGCAGGGTCCTTACAGAAAACAGAATGGAAGGAGAATTTTAAAAACAAAACCATAAAAAGCTTGAGGAAATCTGACAGCAAAGAAGGCAAGGCAGGGATATCGTAATATTTGCCAGAAAACGAGCAATTTATTTATACACACCCATTACTACATCAACTCTTGCGCTGCAAGTCACTATTAACAAGTTTTGAGAACAGTGGTTTTGTCATTGACTGAGATGATTTCAAGCTTTATAAGGCCTTCCCAGTTTTAAAGCTGGTACTCAGTAGCTCTAAAATCCATGCAATAAGAAAACCATCAAAAGTAATTCATGAGGCCTAATAAAAGTAATATAATATAATAAATATAATACGGAACCTTAGGAAGTTCATGGAGTGATTCAACAATCCGTAATTTTATAAGGCCAACTTTTTAAATATCATCACCTGCTTTTGTAGTCAGAAACTTGTTACTGCAGAGAAAGAGTAGCAGCTGTTCTAAGAAAGGAAAAAATATATGAACAGTAAACATCTCAGCAAATTCAGACTGAGATTTGAAGGACTCTAACAGATCTTGGAAGTCCTGAAATCAGAAAGAAGCCTTCTGTCTCCATGTTGAACTATTCCAGAAACAATAAGACTAGCACAATCTCATGTCACAATCTAGTGACATGTTACTAAACCAAGGAACACTTGCAACCAAAAAGGAAAAAAAACCAATTTCAAGATCTCAGATGACCTGAATTTTATCATCAGCAAAAATAATGAGTTATAAAAGATATGGAGATTCCACTTTGACTCTTTTGGAGACTATGGGCATGGTAATTGTCAACATCTTTTTGTTTGTTTGTTTGAAAATGATCAAAGACCTACTTAGTAAGTATTGATTTATGTACTCTAATTCCACTACCATTGCCATTTCAGAATTCCTTTCATTCTCAGTGAGAATTAGCCATATCATGAGCATTAACACTGAAATTTTAATTTACAGTGAACGTACCAAGCCAAAAAGCAAGTATGAGAAAATGTTCATATGAAAATACTTTAAAGTTTGGGGGTTTTAACTATGTCCTACTCTGCAACTGGGGTAAGGTCAGTATGTGTGTATGATCATTTATGGTAGTTCACTCATCTGAGCACAACAAAATCCCATATAATGTCTCCACCAGAGTATGACAACACAGATGTAAAGAAATGTGAATTGAGAGATCTTACATAGCTTATACAATGTAAGACTGGAAAAATGAATAAAATATCTGGCTGAAATCCAGGTGATGTCAGGAACAAGGCTTCAAATTCATTCCAGAAACCTGAGGAACCAGGTTTCAGATTCATTCCAGAAACCAAGAATGCTTTGGGAATGCAAAGACCCTGTATAAGAGACAGGTTTCATCTGAACCTTGGGAGTTCTGAACCTTAAGCCAGTGGCATGAAAAAATCAAAAAGGTCACAAACAAGACTTTGTATAGGGGAGTGCGAGAAAACCATCAGATGCAGAAGACAGCATGGTTCAGTGTTGTGCTATTACAGATGAGGATGCAGAAGTTCTGTATCTTCAAGAAAAATGAAAGCAGGAAGTAAAAATAAATTCTTATCTGACTAATAGCCATCTAAGCACAGAATCAAGGCAAAACACTGGCACAGATATCTGCACACAAATGGTGTCGACCTAAGGAAAAAGTATGATAGCAATCAGATTTTAGTTATTTCTGCTCACATTGGCCCTACATGTATTTAACACAGCAGCTACATTTTTAGACAATATCAATGACTGTTTCATGGAACAACAGTAGGGAAGCCACAAAAAATGATGATGTGACTCTTGGACTTGGGTTGCATGCATGTTCTTCTTTTAAAACTTACAGGTAAGCAGTTTCTGGATAACAGCAACAATAACATACTTTATTCAACACTCCTACAGTATTGATGCAGGCTGAGAAAAGTATATGCGGAGTCCAAATTACTTAAGCATACTACATATACTGAAAAGCACAGGGGCCATATATACCACCCAGCAAAAGAAAGCTGCATTTGTAAACTATACGTTAAATAGAGGTATTAGGAACAAGGCAATATACTAAAAAACATTGAGACCATGTCCAAATGGGAAAGAAAAAAACAAACAAGCAAAAAAACCATATACAACAAAAAAAAATCTGAAAATAAATTAAAAAAAAATCTAACAGATTTAGCTGTAAAAAACCGCAGCAGGACAGGCCAAAAAAAGAGTCTGAAGAGCAGCTAGCAGTGGAGGCAGAACTTACAATAAATCTTTCTTCATGCACATCGGGAATAGGAAGCCTACCAGAAGAATACTGACAGGACCAAGTGATAATCAAGACAAAAGGACCACTTAGAGAACATGCACCCATTTGCAGCAAGGCTAAATGACTTATTTGACTTGGTTTTCATGGGGTATTCCCAAACAGCAGCCCTTCTCTTAGGGTTTCATTAAAAAATATGACAGAATGAATTGTAATAATTCAGCAAAATGAAATTATGTTCACCTAAGAGTTCTAAAATTAAGGATGAAAAGGTTGAACTATTAATTGTGCTATATAGTCCAAACTGCCTTAGAATCTGAACTCAAGAAAGCTCCAGGGAACTACAGCCTGGCTTCTGTAATAGAAAAGTCATGAGGGACTGAAATAAAGCATGGAAGATGCATTAATATGATCTCTCTAGGGGACTTTGAAGAAGCTGACTTGTGGGTAATGGTGATATGGTTCATGTGTACTTTTACTTCCAGGCATCTTTCACTAATTTCTTCATTAAGGCTGTTAAGAAACTCAAAACCGTGGTGTAAGATAGGAGGTCCTTGAACAGATTATTTAAGAGACAGGAATCAAAAAAAAGCATTTGAAATGCCTCTTTCTGAACAGTTGTTATCTTTCCTGCATGAATCTAAACCAAAGCAGAAGGACCGGGGCGGGGGGGGGGGCAGGGGGGAAAAGGGGAAAGGGTCAGGGGGTCAGCATGCCAGAGACAGTGGTTGAGTTCAGAAGACAGTGAGGCAATTTTTCCCATGAGAATTAATGTAATGGGTGACAGATAGACCTGGGACAAAAGAAATACACACATTTTAAATGAACAGCGGCACTATATATAGTATGGAGGCTAGAGAAGGAGAAGCAACATAAGAATCATCTACTGAAATTGTTGCTAGCTTTCAAGAACAGATCATCAATCTGAAAGATCTCAACTATTTCATTCATGAGATGGAATGACTAACTTAAAACTTTTAAGCATTCTTGCTGCTTCTTTTCAAATGGTTACACTGAAGAATGACAACAGGGATTGACTTTTACTCTCTTTTTTTTTCCAAAATAATACCATAGCTTTTTATGCAGTAAATATTTGGTCTGTGGACTTGTCTGCCAGGGAATATCATAGATAGTAGCAGTTAGTATGGGCTCACAGAGTAGACGGCGTAAAGAGAAGAGAGAAACTTATTGAAGAGCTTCACAAAACCACATGTGGCTCTGGAAAGTCCATTAGATCAAAAAACCAATGCAAGTCTGAAGTAAGTGTTATATACTGTGTCCTAGTCACAACTGGGGACAAGAAACTTGCAGATTTTGCAAAATTCCATATAAACAATAAACAAGAAAAACATGTCTATTACACTCAAAGGAGAATTACCAAGTATCAAAATGAAGAAAAACAACAAAACCAAAACACAGCTATATGAAGAGAACCATTACATCTAAGTAATTACAAAGAAAGAAAAAAATAAAAAGAAAAAGGCAAATATTGAAGACTTCTGTAACACCTGAGCACCAAGAGAAGACAGACAACTGAGTCATTTGAAAATAAAGTACTATGATGATTGCTTGTTTTCTTCTTTAACAGATGAAAAATCCCCAAATAAAATGCAAGACTGGGAAGAACAAGTTCTTCTAGTGACAGTAAAACTAACTCAGCACAATCTGCACCCTACATTCCATACTACTGCCACTGCGTAAACCTCTTGGTTCCTGAAGTCTTCCTCTACCAAAAAGTATCAAATTCATCCCAGTATCCTTTTTAACTTTTCAAATTAAGTTGGAGTGCTCTCCTTTGTCCTCCTATAACCAACTGTGTAAAAGGCAGCACAGTTGTGTTGCTGTTGCCAAACTACACATCCTCTGGCTGGCTCACTTCTAGGTGTGTCAGCTACCTTCTCATCAGGTTAAATACTGTAGATAATCACACAGTTCATGCTGATGCCCACTTTCTGCAAAGACATAAAATCAGAGTATTTTCTCACCTCATTAGCTGCTTACTTTCACATAAACCACTTATTCAGAGACTAAGAAATATTTTTATTAGCAAACAAGTGGAAAGTCATATATATTAAATGTATATGGCCAAATTCCCTCTTGAATTAACTTCAACTAAACTAATTTCACCCTTCAACACCAGTTTGCCTTTTAAGTAAATGGATCACTTGTAAACCAGAAATAAAACCACAGTGGGAATAGGGATATTTTATCCTTAAATGACTGGTAACAGAGGTTAAAAAAACCTATTACAGAAAACTAGCCAGGAATTCCATTTGGGAAAAAATAATGAAAAGCACTAGCAGACATAAAGTCTTAATTACACCTGATATAAACCAAGAAAAATGTAGAAAGTGGATACAGAGCTAGGCAGAAAAGTCCTCAATTTTTGACAAATATTTCTTATTTCATAAATAAAATTTGACACATGCAGCTCCAAGCAATCTATGCTCCTCCATTCCATCTTCTCTAGTACATTATCAAATATTAGATCCTGTGCTGTGGTTACTTATTCAGGCAAAACATCCCAATGTTCAACATCTGTGAATCTTTTCTTTTGAAGAGGTTATGCCTGTGAATAGAAGAAGCGAAAATGAGAGGGGCAAAAGGCTTATACATCCCTAGGGATAGGCTCGATTTGTCCTTTCAAGCTTTCCTGACCTTATCCAGCAGACTTTTGTGATAAACCCCCACACCCAATAATTTCTTGAACTAATTATCAGGGGAGGGAGGGACAAGAAAGAGAAAAAAGCCTCTTGAGCAAAATTGGCCAAAAATTGAGCATTTGACTTATGTCTAGGTTGACACAGTATATTTTACAAGATTCCCAAACTAGCCACATCATGTAGCAGCATTTATATAACATACAACATAGCCCAAGCAGTGGCAAATACTGAATTTCAAATTATTGTTTGTAAATATTATTGCCATATTTTTGTATTTTATAGCAAATTAACAAGGGTTTACAAAAAGTATGAACTTCCCCTTCATAGAAGAAATTGTTTATTTATTATCTCATTAAATACATGCCTGCATAGGATTTTTCAGTGACACTTATTTACCCTCAAGCCTTGCAATCATAACAAAATAAGGTAGTTTTAAAAAACAGGAAATCACATCTAATCTATTCCCTTATGTGAAATGCATGCTTCTCCATAATAAATTTCGATGTAGAGTAAGACCCCAGCACTACATTGTGAGGAAATGAAATTTAAACTTGGATATAAATGCAAATATTTTTGTATGTAACAAAAGAATACATGTATGTACAGTGTAATTTTCTGAGTACACAGAGATAAGAGAATACACATCAGATAAATGGAAAGTCAGGAAATCTGTAATAACAGCAAGAATCCTTTGCACTCTTAATCTATCTAACCTATATGGTAATCATGATCAGATACTACTATTCTTACAAGAGTCCTGCCTCATTCGCTGTAGAGGATGGTTTGCACTGTCTGAAAAGAACAGTTGAATAAAGTCTGAATGGCAGGAAAACAGAATGTATGTCAATGAACCCTGAAAAACCAGAGACATAGCAAGCCAAAAGCAATAAGAGAACTAGGAAAAGAACTCTGGAGGAGAGCTCAGAAAAGAACGATTTTTTTTACGGTGATATAAGCACCAGCTGATTTTCATATTCATTTTGAAACAATATTTTAATATTATGGTGGATTTGAAAAATGCAGGGAAGTTTCAATATGTTCATATGCTATAACCCTACACTCAGGTCCCTGAAAGACTTGCCTTCACTTGCAGACGGAAACAATCCATGGAAAGACATCTGTCAGCTTAAATACCCCTTTATCCCCTTCCTGCTTAGCATAAGAAAATACCTATGGTGAGGCGGTTAGATCAAATTCATTCACCATCTTAAAAACATTATTTTATTAATATGACATGCAGTTGATATGATTTGGGGACTGAATAATGCTTACTGCATTTTTGGCTGAAGAACTAGAAATCTGTCAAAAGAAACTTCTTGATAGTGCCCTCCCCTAATCAAAGAAAACAATTAATGTATTTTACAAACAAGATTAAGAGGAAGATACTGCCTGTTCATAACTGCCCAGATAGTATAGGACACAACAGAGTTTCCCAATTGTTTTTAACAAAACCTCTGAAGAACCATCAGAGTTTGATTCTCCCACTTGTCAATGGGAAAACCCATCATGTTAAAATGTTGTGCTAGACACACTAGCATGATGCCATTTCTTTGAGGCATGATATTAACTCTTGGTTAAGAATTCTCTAATGGATTTTCCAATAGATTTTACATTAGAAAATTTCACCATCACAACACTCGTACTCACCATCTCTCTGGTGTGCAGAATGCCAAAAAGAAGAAAACAGACTAGATGGCTCTTACCATTTTACACCTTCTCTCACAGGCTGCCAAACAATCAAAATAACTCTATTTCAAATCTTTACAGTTGGTTCATTTTTTTTTTTCTGAAAGGAAGGAAGGAAGGAAGGAAGGAAGGAAGGAAGGAAGGAAGGAAGGAAGGAAGGAAGGAAGGAAGGAAGGAAGGGTCCTAGGTTGGAAATACAAAAAGATTCTCTCCTCACAGAATACAAGAATATCAGTCTTTTATCTTTTATCTTCCCAGATAAAATAGGCTCCATAAAAGAAAGTGACACCATCAACAAAAACATTGTCATGTAGTCATAAAATTGATGGCTGTTCAAGCTCATGAACACTGATTTTAGTATTATGTCATATAAATTCTATAAAAAAAATAAAACTCTACATTTCCAGTCAATGCTGTATTACCACAAAATAATTATTTTGTTACTCTGCTAGTGAATATCATTGTCTTAGCTGTGATCATAGATGATTAAGCCACAAGATTTCTTTTTAGATGGTCATTTCATTACATGTGCTCTTTTATTCTTATCTTAAAGTCATTTCATATTGCAACAGTAAAAGTCAGGGAATTTTAGCTTACTGGAAATTATTCTAGCAATTCTATTTCTTAAGAACATACCTAGGGCTAAACATCAGGCTTTTATCTGCTTGTACAATTCTTCAACCTGTGCCTTACTCATGCACAGTGCCATATAACACAAAGAGAGTTAGAGTCACCATCATCATGAAGCAGTTGTCAAAAGCAAGAAAACTCATTTTAGAGCATCTATGTATCTTCTTGACTTAAAGGCAGGAATAAAAACTCCACTGCCTAAAAGTTGAGAGTTGAAAAATAAAACTCTTTACATTAGGCTGAGATAGATTTTTCTTCTTTTTCAAGGTAGATACCTGTGTCACTCCTTCAAGTACTGCAAGTAAATCAAACCAGATGAAAACCAGGGGAAGAGTACTGGATAACATTCATCTTAATGAATCCTAAAAGAAGCAACAGAAGTGATTGTGTGGTTTGAAAGCTTGACCATGCTGATTTGCTTGAAAGGTGCAGACACTTCACTGATACACTTTTAAAATTCAAACACTAAAATGATCTTCATTACACAGAATAAAACACTGCTGAAGCTTGACAGAAAAGCAGAAGATTAAAAATAAACTAATTTTGTTTTGCTAATATCACTGCTTGCTTATCTGACTGGTCTGTTACCAAATCTTTAGTCTAGCATCAAACTTATCTTCTTGCCAGTGAATAAATAAAACCTTGTATTCAAGCAGTTGATGCAGATGCAATCTAAAACCAGTATTCACTATCAGACATAAAACTCAAAGAGAAAGGGTATTTTAAAAAGGAGAAGAAATTAGCATCTCAAAAGTTCATATCTGAATAACATTCAAATAGCTTCCCACATATTAAAGGAAATTTTGTTCTTGATGAAGCAGACAAAAAGCTGCAGAAAATGATGAAAAACAACTGGTCATTGACAAGGGCCCATATTTTCATGGCCTTTGTGGACTGCAATTCTGATGTGCTAAAGGATCTTAACCCATGCAAAAAATTTGCAGAGAATAGTAATAGCCTGGCAAAATAAGGCAGATAAAGATAATTACCTTAAATAAAAGTCATCACAGAGGCTAGTGTTTCTGTCTTGGAAGCTTGGGCTCCTTTTGGGTAAGCACAGATATGAAAGTGTTTTGCTGTTTTCAAAATTCACTTTCAAGGCTGCTAACTAAAAACATTTTAGAAACAAGTACCTACAACATCAGTAAGATATAGAGCCCAAGTCTTCAGATAATATGAAAAGTATGTTTATTTATTTTGTGTTTAATAATGTTGCATGACAAATTTCATAATCCTGTGTTTCAGTAGAATAATTCTAAAGTTAAGTGAGTACATTTATCTGATCACCAAGTAGATATAAATAAGACATTTTGTCTTCTTTTTGTCCTTCCAGTTTAGGGATATCTTGGTTTATCTTTTATGATGGTGCCATCATTATGATAGCAAAAACCAGCAATTTCACAGCTTTCAGCAAAACTATAAATAATAAATTCACAGTTATTACCATCCATTTACATTCTTTTTATATAGAAACACAGAAATGTCTGGGTTGGAAGGGACCTCTAGAGGTCATCCAGTCCAACACCCCTGCTGAGAGCAGGGACATCCTCAACTAGAGCAGGTTGCTCAGAGCCTTGTCTAGCCCCATCTTGAATGTCTCCAGGGATGGGGCCTCAACCACCTCCCTGGGCAACCTGTTCCAGTGCTCCACCACTCTCGTGGTAAAGAACTTCTTCCTTTCCTATGGGGGAAAAGATAGATTGTTTTGGGAAACCTGCTAGGCTGCCTCATCTAAACAGAGGGTGCATATTAGAAAAATTGTATTAAAAACCCACCGCAGTGGATCTATATAAATCATTAATTTAAAACACCATAACTTTTGTTCTGTCCTTTGCAGAGCTAGTAGCAGTTCTGTAAGTCAGTGTCATTTCCATATTGTGAAAGTATCCTAGAGAGTGCTGGATTCAGCTAGCTGGGGGTGAGCTACATATCCAAACAGACACAGCAAAAGTTTTCACCAATAAAAATATCTGTAGGAACAGCCTGAACAAGTAAAATTAAATGGGAAGATCTTTGATCCCTGTACTCTGTCAAAGTTAAAATGTTAAGGCAGAAATTAGACCATGGAGGAATCACATCTGCCAAAAAAAATTGTCCAACTTTAATATTTTACCTACTTATTCAGAAGATTACCATTAGTCTGGAAAGATACTATGTGGAAAAACAATGTTGTGTGTTTAAAATTCCCAAATAAATATTGCAATTTATCCAAGAATAAATATACATATAAAAATAAGTACACCAATAACCGGTTTCCTAGGGAAAACTGATTTCCCTCCAACTCTAGGCTTGCATCAATAGGCCTTCCCTCCTTTTAGCTTGTCTCAACTTTCAACAGTTTTGTCTGCAGTAACTGTGTGTAATAAACCACATATGTAACAACTATTTGATAAGAAAATTTGATTTTTTTTTATTTAATTTAAATTATTAACGCTAATTGTATCTAGTGGCACATGGCTATTCTCTCATTAAACACAGGTAGCAGGATCCTGTTCTTTTCCCACATCACCACTGTAGACACTGGCATGGTCTACAAATTACAGTTGAACATGCCCAGAAGTGTTTCACGCCAGTGCTGTTAGGAAAAGCTACATGTCTTCATTAATATTTCCTGACCATACCCACAGCTTCAGTCCTGAACTAAAAAGGGTCAATTGCTAGAATAATCCCACAATTCAGAAATTAAAACACTGACAACATAATTCCATTGCTGTACAACTTCCACATGGGGAAGGAAAGAACCTCTTGGCTGAGACCAAGTACTTTCCAGAATAAAAGTTTAATCATTTACTTCTCTCCTTACCAAGCCTGCTATGCTTGGACAATTGCCTGGTGGTTTACTCAGCCTGCAGTAAGCAAGGGGTGCTTCAAGGCTCACCCAGATCCCCTTGTGATAATACAGTGATACTTTATTTTCTACAGAAAGCGCAGTTGCCTGTTTCTTCAGTTTGAGGATTTTATACTTACTGAATCTTTTTCTCTGTCTTCCTCCAGGAGTGCAGCCAGAGGAGAAAATATGAAAATAATTTTTTTTTCTGCTGTGGCAGAGCTTGACATGCACAACATTTGGCATAGCTAATGTCCTAATGTGGACACAGCTTTTACTGGCAAAAGAATACTAGTTAATGTCACATTTTGCTGAATTAGGCTGAGCAGTTTTTTCAATGATTTATACTTTTTCCATTACTACAAGATTTCAGCAGTCTAACATTTTTCCTAACCAGACTGTCCTTTAAATAAATATGCCCCTCAGCAACAGAAACCAAGTCTGAAGTCAGGCCCAGATCCAGGGTAAAATTTACACCAAAAATCACTTCCTTAAAGAGATGGAAGGACAGAGCAAATCCTTATTTAACACAATATACCTATATATCCATTTCTGTTTTGAAGCTTTCTGTTAGAATGTAACAGAAATGTAATGTAAGCTAAATGTAGACAATTCATTAACCTATTTATTAGGATACTAGGAATATACAGGCCAAATATGAAATAGGCATTCTTCAGCATCTAGCACATGCAGGCTATTCCAAGAACAACCTACAGTTCTAGGAACCAGGGGAGTAAACTGAAATTGTAATACAATTTACTGGTAATAGCATAATAGGCTTAGGAATGAAAAGCTCTGCTATTTACAATGCATCTGAAACTGTCTGGAGGTGAATCTCTTGAAAGGTACCAAGCCAGAGAAAGTGTTAAGTTAATCAGTGGCAGAAATTATTAATGACTGGAAATGTAGTAAAAGGCCTATTAATGACCATGCAGACTTTATATTCTTAAATACTGTCCTGATCAAAAGTGCTCTTCTGGTCCTTCTGAAAAACAGAGGAGTGGTGAAGGGAAACTGCAAATTCCAATTTCTTTATTCAAGCCATAACATCATTTTCTTACTATCATCCACTGACAATATGAAATAATACAGTTTTGATCAATCCGCAAACAGGCACTGAATATGTTATTTCATAAAGAAGTGTGGCCTATGTGATACCTGTCGGTGACATCACTGTTTTGGACAAACAGTAATCAAACACTTGGCACTAACTTCTTGTGCTTCATTGCATCTCCAAACCACAACATAGCGCACCAGCCCTACTAAAATGAATTTGAAGCTATTTTGAAAAATGTCATTCATGGTTTTTCCTTAAATCAGATCACACAAAACCAGCTGAGAACAATATTCCAGTCATCTCTCCTGGCCAAGCTCTGCACTAACTCTGCAGTCATTCCTCTTCAGCCACCACCTTGATTCACAGTCAGTACAATGTGCAACTTAACTAAGAACTATTACTACAAATGGAAAATTCACAAATTCCCAGAGGCACGTGCAATGTGTGCCTCACAGACCACACCCTTACTGACACAGTACACTGCGTTCAAAGGCTCACAACTTCCTCAAAAATCATTTCCCCTCAGAGCACACCAAAATACTAACCCCAAAAAAGCCAACACCCACATGAACTTTTAAACTTTTTAAAAAGAACAGATTTACTACTAAGTTTTTTTGTTTTGCCTATTTCTAACAACTGAAAAAATTACTGAATTAAACCAGAATACAGGAAGCATGACAAACAGGAATTACACTAAATAAATTACAAATTTAAATACATAAGGTAAAGCTGAACACCATTGATATCAAATGGAAATATTTAATACCTTGACACCTACTATCACCTATTAAGAGATCGATACCTGTAAAAGTCTGCCCATCCTTTTCCTAAGTTAAACATCCAGATACAGGTCTCTTCAGAGAACTGTAAGGAAACTAGAAGCACCTTTCTGCTAAAAAAAGGCAACAAATGGGAACAATGCGGGTTGGATGGTAGTTTGTTGGTTTGTTTGTTTATTTGTTTTTACAGGGGGGGAAGTAATTAGTTTACCATATGCATCAACCTGTCCTTCAGCTTGTGCTGCTAAAAATACACGTGTGAGTTCAGAGAAGAGTTAAACAATGCAACAAAGAGTGATGATGACCTAGTTACACAAATCAGCCAGAAAGAGGGTTGAATGAGTACAAATCATTAGGAAAGAAACAGCAAACAAAACAAAGAATATCATTATGCCACTGTATAAAGCGAGTAGAACTGACAACTGTGAACACTTCAGAACCTTACCCCATGCCCCAAAGTCAATAAAAAGGTGATGGCAAAACTGAAAGGTAAAGGAAAAAAAAAGCAACAGTGGCCAAAGTTACAAAGTGAACAATGAAAGAATGAACAATAAAAAAAATATTTAAAACAAATAAACAAACAAAATATATAAAACCCCATGCAAAAGTTTCCAGCAAGGAAAACAGCCACAGAAGGTTCCTATACTAAAGATACACGAATCACTAGTGGAACAGAAAAGGGTTAATGGGAAACAGTTGTTTCCTGATTATCCAAACATGAAGCCAGAAAGTATCAAACTAAACTAACAAGCACAGAAATGGAACATACCACTTTTTTCTTTTTTCCCCTAAAATACTTACTTAAAAAAACAAACCCAAAAGATGCAGGACTCAAAGGCATATGATACATACAGAAGTTTATCACTCCTTCTCTCTCACGCTTTTCCTCTGCTCCAGCACAAGTTCCCCAGAGTCTGTAGTTCTTTGGAAACAAACCCAAAACCAACCCAGCTCCAGTGTGTGGCTCTCCATGGTTGATGTTCCTTCATGAATGCTGACCTGCTCCCACCTGAGCCTTCCACAGGCTGCAAGGAATATGTCCTCTCCTCCACAACAGGGCAGGTCTCCCCCTCCTCCTCTGACCTCGGGGTTCCCTTGGCTTGTTTTGTCAGACAACAACATGTAAGCAAAATAAATGCTCACAGCAGCTTCATTTCCTTAGAAAATCAGACCAAAAATGGTACATTGGTACTCAGTTCTGGTATCTTGAGTGTTTCAAATCAGTTTTCCTCTACTTGCTGTCCCTACTGTTGCTCTGTCTGGTTTGAATTTGAGTGTCCTGAGGACAGTGTTCTTAAATGAAATAAATACATTCTCATTCAGTATTCATATATTAAATCAAAAATCCACAGGGGGCAGGAGAACATGGGGGGAGGGAAGACAACAGTAGATAGGATTAAATCTATTTTGCCATATAACTGTCCTACATTCACGCTTTGAATGGCTTCTAAATAAATGTCTGCAGTAAGAAAGACTCTGAAAGACGCAGAGCTGTGAGTTAGGGGGTATGAACAAAAAAAAAGAGGGATTGTTTTCATACCCTGTGAAACTATATAAGGTGGGGTTTACTTTTGACTTTTGGGTGTAGGAAATGGAATCTAATTCAAAGAAAGTTGGAAAGAAAGACTGAAAGTATATATCATTTCCCTAAACTAGAAGACAAGTGACAGTTTCATGCAACAATAAAATTGATGATTTTTTTATACTCTTCATTAGAAAATGTAATAATATTAATAATTATTTGTGTAATATACATATGCATAGTTTTGAATTATTCTGTACTTTTTTTTAATAATATATTAATTGATGTCATCCTTCTCTAAAAGCCATTTCAGTTTTAACAAATGCACATTCTTAATAGAAAAGGAAATTTTCAAATATTCCTGAGAATGCCTGGATAAAAAATTAGAGCATTACATATCAAAGAAGGGATAGTAGAAAGCAGCTTTAATAAAAGCAGTACTTTCTATGGGAGATTCACAGAAAAGCTGTGATGGAATGTTAAATATAATGCAGAGCCTACTGTTATCTACATATGAAGCTCTTAGGAGAAGCAAAACAGAAACTGAACAAATTCTTTGATCCCAAAATGAAATACATAACTAGGATACCAACTTGAACCAATAACAAAGAAGCACATTATCTGCAGTTATGAATACAATATGCTTGTTATAAACGGCAGAGAATTGTCAGAAGACATGACAATTTCTTATTTACATGCATAGGAAAAACTCGAGGCAAGAACACTTGCCAAAGTGGATCACAAATGGAAGTAATTTTGAATCAGGCTGACATGAGCTCATCAAAAATATCTCACTTTATAATTGTACTTTAATTCATTTTTGAATCATGGAGTTAGCATTTGAAGGTTGCTCAACTGTGCAGCTATCAGATTTATTTAAATAAAAGTAGAATAAAAGCCCAAAAGATGCCATCTTGCACAGTACCTCCTGTCTAAACTTTTACATTAAAATGCCCGAAGTGAATAAAGGGAATTTGATTCTAGAAATTATATATAGTCAACCACTAGAGAGTTATTAACTAACAGATTTCACATGCATAACCTTAGATTGATCAAACAACTGAGTAAATTCTGTATCTAAATTACTGCTAAATATTGTTTACTATTTATAACTTACATTTTTACAGACAATTTATTTCATGACAATTAACCATTCTTGAAAGGAAAACTGAAAATTACCCTGTTTTCTCCAAAACTCTTTTTAAATGCATTTCTTCCACCCACAATCAGATTCCCTATACAGTTGGGGAAAAAACCCCAAACCCAACAGATAGACAAATTATGTAAATGCCATCCTCAGACTTTGAATTCTCTTCAATTTCATGAGCCTTCTCCCCTATTGACTATCATAAATGTCAAGATAAATGATATCTCTAATTTCCTACATATTCAGATGCAACATTTCTATTATTACACATACTCTAGGTTAAATTAGTACAGGAGAGGACTATGGCAGCAGTATTTGGTATTAATTACTATGGAACCCTGGCTTTATTATGCATCTGTAGCAACCCACAGAAAAGAAACACTGTTGATCTTATGAGAGCATTTAATCTCTGAAAGACCATGCTAATCATTCTGCCTAATCTAGAAAACAACTCAAATCAAGTTAAGGAATGAGGAAATGAGTGAAAAAGTGAAAAATCAAAAAAGGTAGCAGAACACGATCTTAAAAGCAAGACAAAAGAGTGCTAGTGAAGAGAGATGGACCACAGCAAAAAAATTTTGCCTGTGGAAATGGCAATGATTCCAAAGCAGAATGAGCAGCCTTTAAACAGAGGAATGTGAAAGGACAGGGCATCCTTTCCACCTGACATTTGTTGACAAGATAATGACTCCACATTCAGTCCTGCATGTACACATGCAAGGCCAACAAGAAGACAACCAAAGCAGTGACTGCTAAAGTGGAAAACACTGCTGTTGAACAGACAACTGCATTTCCAAAAGTGTCAGCTGCAAATCCAAGCCCGTCAGGAAAGCAAGCAAGTAAACATCAAACAATAGATGTTAATAAACCAAAAGACAGACCTGAGAACAACTACTCATTTGCCTTCCTTTGGTACCTATCAACATCCAAAATCTCCCCAAAATACATGAATACAGTCAGTGCTAGTTAACGTACCTTAACCATTCAAAAATGCTTTTCTCCTTTCTACTTCCAATAAAAAAAGACAAATTCCTTTCCAGAGTTTGTAATCCAACAGCATACTTAACAGAGAAGGTTACTCCATGAGAGTGGAGCCCTTCTGTAACAATTTCATCTTGTCAAAGCTCAATAGTAAAAAGCATTTCCTCCACTTCATTCTAATGGGGGTTTCTCACACTCACATTTATGTTGTAGTGGAGCACAGCTTACTTAGCTTACAATTTTCACATTACTAGCAAATTTCTACACCCTCTCCTGAAGAGGTTCTAGCTGTAAATTCCTAAGCAACATATTATATGGTGACAAAGGGAAGGAAATACTCCTGAATAATAACAACCTAGCCTCAGTTAAAGCACCAAAGTTATTTTGCTTCAAGTACTCAGTGATACATGCATTTTAGAATACATGGGTAATTAATGGCCTGTATTTATTTGTACATCTGTGTTCAAAACTTATATTTCTTTACCCTACAAATTTCAGCCCACTGAAAACAGCTATGTATCAAAATGTTTCCAGTTGTGGGGATTAGCTAAACCTTTTGGGTTTTTTTGCCATCCTTTGTACAAACCCAGATTTAAATAGTTTAATGCTTTACCTGCTTTCTGAGCATGCTTTTGGGTAGGAATTCAGGTGTGACAAATAGCATTATACTTAAGGCATTGCAATCAGGTATCAGATTTTGATACTTCAATCAGAATTGAAGTAGCTCTTCTTCCATTCAAAATTGATTAAGATTAAATTACCCTTCTGAGGAGAAAATTTAACAATATACAATATCAAACTAAGGAAATGTCATGCTAGTGCTCATGGTTTTTTTTTTTTTTTAACCTCTATGAAACTCATTATTGCTTGAATCCTGGTAACCAATCCAGATCGTTCTACAAAACAATCTAAACAGAACAATGTATAACAAAGACATTTTTAGTAACATGCAGATAGTAGAGTCAAGGGTAGGAAAAAAACTCCCACCCACAAGAAGAAAAAAAAAAACCAATATGCAAACATATTACAGAACCTTGGGGCAATTCACAAACTAGACAGGAGGTAGACCTCACAGCAAATCAATAAAAGTAGAGAAAACAGGAAATGACAGCAGTGTATGATTGTAAACAGATTTCATGTGGAAAATTATCTCTGCTCACTTTTATTTAAACAGGAATCTTTAAAAAAAAACAAGGAAAAAAGAAAAACATATCTCACTGCTCCCCATCTGCAGTATTCAGCAAAATAATAGTGTCAAAATTATTTTTATGAACCAATCATTAAACCAGTTTTTGCACTTGGAAAAAACTGCCATATGGATAGGATTTTTACAGCACATTCAGAGCCCTCAGACACAGAAGTCAAGTTGTATGGTAGGATGCTTGTAAACATCTGTAGAGATAAACTGAATACATTACTTTTTGGGTAAATTTTGTACCTAAGAGTGATATTTTATACACTCAATCTTCCAAGTAAATAATCCTAATAACATAAAGCCCATATCACTTCTAATGTGAAAGGTAATTGATACCCACAACAAAATGTAACCTGAAACTTATAATTCTTTCCCAGCATCTGGAAAACAGATGCTAAGCTCAGAGATGAATGCAGACAGAAAAAACAGTGTAAGTAATTTCATACTGTGAGACATATCTATTTTAGTAAAACATCCATTACTGGGGAGTCTGGAGAGTTTTTCAATCTGACACCAGGAGCAAAGACCCAAAAGAAAAGTGCTCAGGGGGTGCCAAAGTTGTAAAATAGAGTAAGCTATGTCAGAGAGAGTGAAACAAGATGTGGTTTACATCCACAACATTTTAAAAGGAAGTGAATTATTGAAAATGTAAGCCATAAAAAGAAAAAAAAAAAAAGAAAAGAAAGTTGTCAAATTGCAAAAGATGTCTAAGGATGTCTACTACTGCTACAAACAACTATTGCATCTTTTTCCTCACCAATATACATTCAGTCTAAACTGGTGAATCAATACTAGCTTTTATTTCAGAACATCTAAGCTCCCAAATAGATTTATTGTTTATAAATAATGTTTATAAACATAACATATTGTCTTACTACAGAGGACAGCACTGTACCAAAAAAGAAAAGTTAGAATTAACATATTTAATAACGGAAAAAATGGAAGTGAGAGGAAGCCTTGCCCCAAAGAAAAATTAAGTATAAAGAAAAACTAGATTAATCTCAACAAAACCAGAATCTAGTAAAAATGAAGATCACAAAAATTTCAGACTGATAAGCAAAATAAATGTGAAACTCAACATCACACCAAAATAATTATAATCTGGTTTTTGCATCAAATGAGAACAAATCCATCCACCTGTGTCTTTGAAATTAATATTAAAAAGTTTACTTAATCAAACAGCAAATCAACTCATCAGAAACTCCCTGGGAAAAACTGAGCATCAGTCTGTCATATATCAATACTCACAGGGACTGGTAAAACTAGATGTTAACAAAAATCAGTTTAACCTCATCTGGAATTACAAACATACTGTTGTTCTCATCATTATGTGGGCTTTGCATGGCGTGTTCTATAACAAAGGATAAGGCTAGTTAGAAAAGCTCTCTACTCACAAGACGAACGAGGCTTTCAACTCTCAAAGTTCTGCTATGCCCAAGCATTTTCTTTAATTCATTGATGCAAGAGTTTACACAGACTAAATTCCTTTCCACCTTGGTAACCTTCGGAAGTTAAAAAAAAAAAAAAGGATAAAAATTTCAGTTTGGTTTTATCTGAAGAGATGCTGAGATGCTTTAGGAATTCAAAGTTTTTAATGAGGGATTTCAGCCAATGGAAAACTAAGACAAGAACATATATAATTTTTCATAATATTTTACAAGATCTTTATCCTTATAGGTCATGTTTATTAATGGGCATTCTAAGCATATACCAAAATGACTTACTGTTTTAGTCTAAAGTCGAAAAACAATTGGTATGAATACCAAAATCTGTAACAGCTTGCTGGCACCCTCCTCAAAATCTGAGGCAATGCAATTGGACAATACGTGGCCTTCTCAGATCACAACTGAGATTCATATGTTCAGCAGCACTGTAGCTAGATAAGCTATACTGATCCTGATCAGTACAAAAATAAACAAAATAACTACCAAAGAGGAGACACCTGTCATTACAATCTGCCAAAGCTGATAACTCAGGTCACTTCTAAATTTAAACTTTTTAATAACTCAAAATTATTATTTTCCTTCCTACAGATGAACATACACAGTAGCTAAATATTTTTTCTACATGTAATTAGCTAAGTCTGTAGACAAAGTTGATATACTTTATAATTTTATATTAAAGATTTCACTAATCACTAATCAAACCAGAGAGGTGAAATACCTCACTTGACTCATCTTACCCTGTAGGAAAATAAGCAGAAGTAAAGCATTTAAATGTTATTTTTTGACAGAATTCCAGACATAGTTTATAAAAAAAACCCCAAACAAACAAACAAATAAAACATCAACAAAATCAAAGCAAAAACAACAAAACCCCACCACACCAAAAAGCTCATTGTGCCAAAAGAGAGCTTCTGGACTTTCCAAAGTCTTTTTGCACAATTTCCAAGAAAAAGAACCACAATTTCTACATTTGTCCCAATTCGGGATTAAAATAATTCTCAGAGTAGAGAAAATATGGGGTTTGATCCACTTGATAGCAGATATAAAACAATAAACAATATACTTTAAGAGCTAAACTATGGATAGATCAAGCACAACCATGCTTCAATCCTTGGCCATGTACTTAATTTAAAAGGTCTGTTGAATTTACATTATGCAGGACTGTCAGATTACTGGTGGAATCTGTCAGAGTACGTGGATTAGCTTCTTTTTCCAGTAATATGTTTTGCTGAATATGACATTTGTGAGCAGATACATGTGCATGAACATGCACATGACACGTGGGAAGATACAGCAGAAAAGATCGCAGAGAAAGAACAAACACAGTGTTAGTACAAGCTCTTCCAGAATGTCTCATCACAGCACTACCTGTTTTACAGGTGAGCCAAGCTGAATGCCCAAAACAATTCAGCTCTTGATTACTTTGCAAAAGCTGCCAACAGAGATCTCGGCCCCATTAGCAATAGTCATTTGTGCAGCTTGGAAAGCTGCCCACTGGGAGCTGATCTGATGGAAGCAGACATTACACAGACCATGAAACAAACACCAGTAGGCAGGTTTAGATATAAATCATTATTTGCATGAGCTTACACATATGTTAAGTACTTTTATAAGGCTGAATGGGATTTCAAGACTCCAAGGTGTGATAAAACAAACTTTAATAGATTATGGAAGTTCACCAGGTATAAACCAGTAACAGAGGATATTGAATTAGTCCAATCTTTCATCTACAGACTTTGACTGTATGCACATTTCTGCATTCTCCAATTAATGCACTCCCCATATCTGTTTTGTTTGGTCTCATTAAAATAGATGTAATTAACAATGTATGAATTAATTCTTGATTAAGTTATTTTAACATTGTCTCAAAAACAGTGCACAAGCACTTGAGCATAAACATGATACACAAACTTTTACATGCTAGAGAAGAAGAAAAAAGGCTTACTGTCCCGACTAGAATGTAGAAAACTGCAAGCCTCTCAAAGGTTAAAGCCATTGAGGTCTTAAAGATTCACAAAGTTTTGACCATTGCTGGCCCAATATTACACTGTATCAGAGGAGTTAACCAGGACAGCTCTATCTGAGGAGTAAACTAGATACTACAAAGCCAGCTTAGAAAGGAACAAGTCATGAGAGAAGCAGAGGGAAAGGAAGCTTGCCATTAGGTGGTGAGCCAACAAGTCTCAGCAGTCAGACATTTCACTTTGGGCTGATCTCTCATATTCCTTAAGGCTGCAACTTATTCCTTCAGGACCTTTTTCTATCAGTTCAGCATGTCAAGAAAACAAAGTTTAGAGCAGTAAGAAACAGCCATCAAGCCTTGGAACCTTGAGTCCTTCCCAAAAGAAACAAGACCTCTATGTTATTTTAGGATTGCTCTTATAATCAAATGATTATGCAGCTTTAAAACAAAGCTCAAAGACATACCTTAAAATTAAGATAGCAAAAACAAACATAAAAGGAATAACTTCTTTGTTAATTCAAACAATTCTCAACGGAAGTGGCTATGATGACAAGGGCAGTGTCCAAAAATAGAAAAAGATACCCTACATGCATAAATCCCTCTGCCACCGATTCTTTCTTCTGCCCATAATAGCATGGTACTTCCAAATCACTGTACACCGCTGTACATAATTTCACTGAAAAATGAATTATTACCTAACACTAAGCATAAGAGTTTTGAAACCATTTGAAAGCAAGCTGGAAAATAGAAAAAGTTACCACCTCTTACTCCATTTGGAGCAGCATATTAAAACCTCCAATCTACAAAGCATGGCAAAAGTTATCATTCCCAGATTGGGGGTTTTTAGTGTCAACATCTATCATTTTCTTTGCTGCAGTATGGCCCCAATTGTATTATATATTACAGCCAGAAATATTACGGGACAGACATGGTTGAATGATTAGGGCTTCTTAAGATGGAGTGAAGTGTTCCAAAATTCACCCTTAAAAAAAAAAGCACAAACTAAAATAACACACAGACTCTATAAAGGAATAACTTTTCTGTAAGTTCAACTTTACCATTTAAATCCAGCCAAAAGCACCAACTCTTAACAGAAAGAGGCTAAACCTATTTCTGCTTCTACCATCTTTTGTTCCTTCATTCTTTTTGTACTTCTAACTCATGGACAGAAGTCATTAACAAAATGAACTTTCTTTACTTGCAGCTTTGTCAGCATCTTGCTGCAATGACAGTAATACACTTCTTTAAAGACTCTTTTGTTTGATTAAAAGAGAATCAAAGTGTGAGCAGAGAAAACTGTAGTTTATATTTTGTCCCAAAAATCATACACCATCTTTAGGTGAGAGGTATCAATGCTGTTAAGTTTTTGATGTTCAGATTCCTTCTTACAAGAGATATTGGCTGGTATATTCAGCTTGAGTGTACTAAAACCATGAGGGTGCTAATGTGCAGGATATTCTCAGAAGCAAGACAAAGCTCAGCAAAAGCGTTAAGAGGAATCTTAAGATGACCTGGCTTTTTTAGTATCTTCCCTATCAACAACTGGGACACGCAAAAGACATTAGATTAATCATCTGTACTATATTTGTACAAAAACGACTTCCCAGGGAACAGATGTTCTCTGTATTTGGCACAGACTTTCTTGTCTGAATTAGCCACACTATGTGTCAACAGATAAGCTGAAAGAGTTGTCAGAACAGCATAGAAGCAAGCAGAGCACTTAGATGTTCCTCACTTCTCCTGTTATTAATCCCTGATGCTTTTTTTTTAGTATATTGTTTTTAAAAACAAAAACAAAGAGGAAAAAAAAAAAAACCCCAAAACAACAAACCACTAATTAAACAAAGCAGAATTTGTTTTCTAAGCAGCCCACAATTGTAGTTTTACCACCTCCACAGAGGTTACAAAGCAAAATGTAAATCAAAACTCTAAATAGTCACTAGAACAACAGAAACTGATACCCCCATCATCATGCAACAGCCTATCTCCACATTAAAAAATCATCATATCACAGGTATGCCACTATGTTGCACCTCTGTTGACGTGCTTCTTTCAGGCCCTATTTATCATTCAAAGATTCTGGAGGCATGCTGCAAGCGTTGAAAATCTATTACAGGTGGTCAGAAGGATCCTGCTGTGGTCTGCCACTGTACCATACTCTTGAAGAAAACATGTTATATCATCTTAAGTGTAGCAACAGCTGCATTTGTGCAGTTATTTCTGTGTTATTTCAGTTAATGAAGCAAGATGACTGCAAAAGTAAAATCATGATCAACTTTTCAAAGATTTCCATTAGTTGAATCACTGCTGTTGGCTCTGCCTCAAAGCACAGTGCCAAACGTAGCAAGTGTCCTAGACAGCACTGAAAATATTGTAATGCTGCCCTTACAAAACCTCCCTGCAAGCCACACTAGAACAATTCTGTAATTTTAGAGCCATCTTAAAGCCATTATAAACCACCCTCTGCTCTTTGAATGAATCCATTATAAAATTGTCTTGAATATTATTTAAAGGCAGCATTCTGGCAGCTCTGTGATTTTTTTTAGATCCTTGTAACTGTCTTCACTGACCTTATCATGCTGCTGCTAATAAAGATAAGGGATCATATGTCAAATTTCATCCAAGAAAGCATACCACAAATCATCCTGAAACATCACTGATTCATTTTCAGCAAATGTGCTCTGCAATGACATCTAACGATCTCCAATTTCTTTCTGATGAATAACTGAATAGATGACTACACCAGTAACTGAATATATGGGCTAGAAGGTGAGATAGTTCTCTTGGCTTCTTGCTAGCATTTTTAATGGCTTTTTTGATGATCAGGGCAACTAGAAAAACTACGATAAAGAAAAGCAGGAATGGGTATGAGTGGTTAAATATACAACTGTATACCCACTGTAAAGGGGCAAGGAAAAAAGGCTGTTATAGCATTCTGAAAGTTGTGAATAAAGCACTGTAATCTGTCACATTGCATGGTGATTTTAAGCTGGAACCATACTAGTGTCTGCTTAAAAGCATATTTCATTGGAGGCCACACCTGCTTCTCTTGCTTGTCACTAAACAATGTAAACATGCTTGATTTCACAACTGCGTGGTAGCATTTCTGGCATCAGTTAAGAGCAAAAACCTTCTAATATCTTTTAAAGTATCCCAAAAGACTCTAAACTAAGACTTTGGGCACTATTAGGGCAACTTTTGAGAAGTTTCCCAAAATTAATTTCCAAGATACAGTATGAGAGATGGGTTGATAAATTTAGAAAGATTTCCCATTAATGTGACTATAATAGCCTAGGAACAGTTGTGAGATTGTTCAAGAAATAAATATGCTCAAACTATAAACCAGGAGGAGAAAAATAAAATAAAATATATAATATAAAATATCAGGGACTGAAAAAAAGAAATACATTAAAACAAGACAAAGAGCAGAGCCTGAACAATTTTATGTCATACCAGTTTAAACTACGCATCAGATTTAGAATAACACTTTTCTAAACAAACAAACAAAACTCCTTCCATTTAATTGTAAGGAACTATAGCCTACAGTAAATTATTATCATCTGGAATTTCCATGTACCACCCTGTACACTGAGACATATACTCCTTAACAATTACTGAGTAGGAAACAAGCAACTTGGGGAGCATACGGATACACTTCACAAAACTCAATGCATGTATTGGTCTTAATAGCATAGGAAAGCAGAGGTGGCAGATACGATCATTAAGTAACAGACATTCCTAAGTCTAATTTCTACACGGATGACTGACACTTTTGCCAAAATGCCATCGTTTGCCAAAAATTATTTTGTTTTTAAAAACTTGAGACCAAGTACTCTAAACTGTGTCCCGTTAAGATGGGAAAAACCACACTGTTGTTATCCTAAACATTCTCACTACCCTTTACTTTTTTAAGACACAGCTCAAACAAAAACTCAGACATTTGCAATCAGTCAGAGGAATCAATCAGAGCTGTACCTCTGCATTCCACAGCCTACTTTAACCAAAATACCCTCCAGCTTTCTTTGGGAACTCTCTCATTCTTAGAACTTTTTAAACTAATCAACGACCATACTGTTATATTTCATTTGGAGAAGAGGAGACTGAGGGGGGACCTCATTGCCCTCTACAACTACCTGAAAGGAGGTTGTAGAGAGGTGGGGGTTGGCCTCTTCTCCTTAGTAACTACTGACAGAACCAGAGGAAATGGTCTGAAGTTGTGGCAGGGGAGGTTTAGATTAGATATTAGGAAGAAATTTTTTACAGAAAGAGTGGTGAGGCCCTGGAACAGCCTTCCCAGGGAGGGGGTTGAGTCACCATCCCTGGAGGTAGTTAAGAAACGGGTTGACCTGGTGCTTCAGGAAATGCTCTAGTGGCAGGCATGTAGGGGGTTATTTTGTGTGTTTTGTGGTTTTGTTGTCATGTTTGATCAGGGTATTTAGGTGTTTGGGGGTTTTTTATGTGGTTTTTTTGTTATGGCTATGGTTGGACTCAATGATCTAGGAGGTCCTTACCAACCATTAATATTCTGTGATTCTGTGACTGATAGCAATATTAGATTGTCAACTGTTTCAGATCACCAAAATGAATAAAGTTCAATACTCTGAGCAGAGACCACACAGCATATAAGACAAGACTTTCTTTCTTCATACGTGTGCACACATAACTAGAGCTAGCAGTTGAGATTCAACCAACAATTCTAACATTCAAATCTGATTCAGGCCCTTGTCTGTCTTCTCACATGTGCTTATGTGAAAGTCAAAGTTTATAGTAAATTATCTTATTATTCGTGTCTCTTTCCAATATCCAAATGGAATAGTTACTTATATAACAAAAGAACAAAGATGTTTTCTTATAACAACCATAAGGAAATTTAGATCAGACATCTCACAACTGAAAGATAGCCTGTCCAGTTAGTTTCTAGCTAGTCTTCTATGTTCCCTTCTAATGAGGATGAAAGTGGACAGACATACACAAATGTTTCATCTCATCTTTTGTCTAGAAGAGAGAAGGGATGAAGGTAAATCATTAGCTCATATAACACAACACCCCACTAGTAATGGTTACTTGCTTTCCAAAACACTGGATACTTCCATGAATAGTTTATGACTATCCAGAATTTGAACTAAACTGCAGTCTTTATGTTACAGCAGGAATAAATAGGAACACTGATACATTAAAGCCTTCAGCATCCTCAGCTATCTCTGTCAGCAATAGCTGAGTCAGTTTGTTCATCACCAATCTGCTTGAAAATCCTTCCACTAACAGTGACTGTTCAAAATAACTACAGCATTACAGTAATTCTTGGTGAACATAACAGCCTTCTGGAGATTGCTCCCAAGATGGTACAACTGGAAAGCAATTCTCAACTTGTTAGTCCCAGAAAAAGGAAGGACCAAACAGGTAAATAAAACAATCTTTGCCCCATCCCCAGAGACCCTCCATCTAGCTCATATACCTTTAGAGGACTTAGTTTACTAAGAGTGTTTTAATGTTAGTAATGTTAACCTTACTAAAACTGTACTAAATGTAAAACTCTTTTTCCGGTTTTCAGGCTGAAGTAAAGAAGATTTCAGGCATAGTAAAGAACATGCAAGCTCCATCATCACAGCTTGGCCAAAACACATAAAGGGATAAGCACCCAAAGGGAGAGGCTAAGTAGGTCAGAGTTCTTCCATTCTCCACATTTTTCCACTTTTGGGGCAGATGGTCAGAAAAGGTCAAGTACAATCTACCTTGTCAGAACCAGCCTATTAAAATTTTTTCTTTTCAACAAGAAAAAAAGGTGGAGGGGAAGGTGGTCGAAACACTGCAATTCCTATTCCAGTGCCACAAAAATTGAGTAAATCAGTTACTCCACAACTCTGATGGTAATCCTAACAAAAAGAAATGGCTTTATTTGTCCATGAAAACTATAATTTCAAGTAGGCCTAGGTGTGTTTTTCTAAGATCAACTCTTGAAAAACTTTATCCTGAACACAAAACTGTATAACTAGATGTTGTTCTGGAGTATCTTCTAACCAGGCTCATGTATGGTGAGAACTTTGCAAGATGCCCTCTTCTTGGAATTGCAGAAGGCTTTTAAAGTTTTGTGTTATTATAATACCTCCTGAGCCTAGCTAAATTTTTCCATGCTAAGACAAATTGAATTGTCCAAGGCTCGAGAATTACCAATCATACTAGACAGATCTTATTATTTCTATTCATATAACTTGAAACTTAAAATGGACAATAGTCAGGATTCTGCAATGATGGTTAATCTCCTTTGTCATGAACTGAAAACACAAAGCATAATTTTGTTGGAATTTTTTTGTACTTGCTTGTTGGTAAAAACACGGTTCTCACAAGGAAATACTTGCATGGGTAAATACAAAGTTGAGTTCACATGACCTATTTTTTCATTAAGAATACTTCTCATGAGCTTTTTTTTCCAGTAAGTTTCTGTCCAAGCACTTGTAGAACTTCACAAAAACTGTAAATATGGAATAGACTAAGAGTTGAAGTACCATTCATTTAGAATATTTTTATGAAAATTCTTGGTTTGTTTGCATATATAGTTTTATCACCTTTGTGTTAGTATTTGCATTATGGTAATAACTTATGCTGTGGCAATATCCAGCAACCTGTATTGGTACAAAGACGTATGAAGACATGCTCTTTTAAAGGTCAAATACATAAGAAACTATGTGGCAGCAACTGAATAACAGCTCTTCATACCATAGAGCTCTCCAAGAGCATGTTAGGCATACATTTTGTTTGGGATAAGAAAGTCCCACCAAATAAGCAGAATGTAGCCATTACTCATAAACAAATAATTAATACTTTTTGATTTATATTGTTCAGAGTTACCTTTAAAGAGACATGCCAACAGTTCTAACTGCTCACAAAACTTCATACAGAAACATAAATCCTGTACTGCTACATCTTCAGAATAGCATGGCAACACACTAGCTTATTAAAATTTTTGCATGAATTCTTGTTGATAATATAAGATTAACTATATCATCCTTCCCAAGATTACACATGACAACTTGTGCACTTACACTTAACCTGAAAAATATTAAATAGGTCATTGAGTATTAGGTATTACAAATGAGGGAAATACGAAAACCAGCACAGGAAAGCTTTACCAACCATTATCAGCCATACCAAAGGCAATGAAAGGGAGACATTATTCATTATTCTACCCGCATAGCAGACTTGTCCTGTTTGATTTGTTGGGTTTCTTTACCCTCCGGTTTTCATCCATTCTAATGGTCATAATATGAAAATTTCTAGTACAGGATTTAATCTGTAAAAGGAAGAACCTTTATAAGCCTAAAATTTGTGAGTTCAAGCCCACGAGTCAATTCCGGTTACAGAAGGTAATTGCTCAACTACATAGGCCAGCATCACTGACAACAATCAGTTCAGTTCTTTGGAATGTAGTCACCAAATGTCTCAGAACCACATTTAACCTAATAACTATAATTTCTATCTTTCACTGTGAGCATTCATGTTGTCTCTTTCTGATGTTACATTTTCATCATCTGCCCAAATGAATCAAGGTCAGTTAAGGCAATTAAGGATGGCAATATGGGCTAATGGGGGCAAATTCAATCTCACAGATTAAACAACTGAGTAGTGATCCATTCTGAAAAGCCAGCACATCCTCCAGTTAACAATCCAAATGATGTTGCTCTTGCCTCTGGATCCCCTGAACTACAGATTCAGTCTTTGTGTATTTAAACAGTGTGTACAATTTTATGTAGGCACTTTCATCTATTACATCTATCATTTATAGGGAATATTGCTTCACTATCCACTGAACTGCTAACTATTAAATTTTCCAAGAACAGTTTGAAAGTATACATTTATCCATTTATCCAAGGTAACTGTAGGTTTGGAGTTTTAATAATGAACTTCTAAAATAAAACATGAGTCTTATTTTTGAAGACATATAAGTCAAGCACTTCCCAGTAGAGGGCAATATACTTAGTTATGAGTAAAGAAAGTAAATGTTAGTTTTAGGGGAAAAACTAAGTGCAAAGCAGCTATGTCAGTGAAGCACACACACACACACACACACACACACAAATAAGGCTGCAAACTGCCACTAGAGTGGACATAAGACAGAAAAAAAATTACTAGTAAACAACAACTAAAAAAATTAAACAAGAAAACTGTCAATCAAGAAGCCACCTCTTTTCATAGAATATCAATCAAACCTGACTATTAACACACAACAAGTCTCCAGTGTCTCTTGCCAACTGGAAAACAAGGCCAGCACTGTCCCATATTTTAGCTATTTAAAAAAAAATAAAATAATGAAGCACAACTTGAGTTGTTGCTCAATTAAAAAATTAATTTGCCTGACTTTATGAAAATTGTTTCACTTCACAAAGCTTCATGGAGCAGCAAGAATGTGTTTGGAAAAAAACCTCTAAAGGTTAGAGATGTTAAATGTTGTGTAACTGTATCATTTTACAAATAATAAGATTTCTTTCTACCACATACATCCTCAGGCTTATTACATTGTCACTGACAAGCACTTCATAGTAATTCGCTGTGACCTAAGGAGGTCAGAAGAACACATCAGGCGTGATGAGTTTTGCTTGGTTTCAAACCCTGTACAGACACACACAAAGCACTCAAATTAACAATATTCCCATTAGGTCAGGAGACCTGTACTATAAACAGAGATTTAATTTAGTTTTAATCAGTTTAGAGCCTTTATTGTTCATCAATGCTAAGAACAAAGATATGTAGAAATAGATCTCACATCCTCCCCACGGGGAAAATATATATTTAGGGACTTCATCATTCTTCATAGACAAAAATCTGCTGAAAAAACAGCTGCAGAAATTACAAAAAACAGTCTATCCTGTATGCTTAGAAGCAGCTCAACAGCTGACTACTTAAAGTAATCCTTACTTTTGAAGCCCTGGCATTGTACTTCGTCCACCTACAAAGGAATCTTGCTATTACAGTACAGCATTGATTTTGGCTTATCTTTTAAAAATAGATTCAACTCATTGGCAAAAACAGCTTATTCAATACTCCTGTTACAGAACTCATGACAGTGTGAAAACAACATTGATCTTGGATGTAAACTTGTTTTTTCAGAGTGTGAGTTTAATTCTGTCTAGTGGTATTTGAAACATCAATAATCTCATTTCAGACCACCATATATAAATTCAAGAAATTTTCCCTCCTGCAGGATCATTACTACTTACAATTTAGGATGTATATGAAACTATCCCAATCCTATTTTTGGTTTCCATATTTCAGCCTCTTGTATTATAACCTGTGATGTAGGGATTTTCCTAGCTTAGGGTTTGTTTTTTTTTCTTAGTGAAGCTGAGTAAGAAATAGATTACTCATGTAAAGATGAATAAAGATATTAGTATGTAATGAATGTCACAGTTGCCTGAAACAAAGTGAGAGGAAAAAAAATAAAGGTTTAAAATGCCTTTTTATTGAAACTGAATTTTCATGTAATTAATATTTTGTCAGAAAATAAAATCAAGCTATAGCCTGTATCTACTGAGTATTCTGGGTATCACTGTGTATAATAATATTAAGTATATATCAAGCATGTAATTCTATCCTTACTTTTAATCTGAAAACTTTTTGTTTATGCTTGCCACCTAAAAACTAAGTGTGCCCAAGTACCTTTCAGTTCCAATAAAACTCTAAAGAGCATATGGAACTCTCTATTAAGTAGCATATATGCCCTCAATATATTTACAGGTTTATTTCTCACCAACCATCCCAGTCTCCAATTTGTGCTCTCATATCTCTTACAAGGAAAGGCCGAGGGACTTGGGTCTTTTTAGTCCGGAGAAGAGAAGACTGAGGGGGGATCTTATCAATCCTTATAAATATTTAAAGGATGGGTATCAGGAAGATGGAACCAGTCTTTTTTCAGTAGTGCCCTGTGACAGGACAAGAGTTAACAGACACAAACTTGAATACAGGAAGTTCCACCTTAACATGAGGAGGAACTTGTTGACTTCGAGGGTGACAAATCACTGGAACAGGCTGCCCAGAGAGGTGGTGGAGTCTCTGTCTCTGGAGACATTCACAAACCACCTGGACACGTTCCTGTGTGACCTTCTCTAAGTGAACCTGTCTTTGCAGAGAGGTTGTACTAGATGAACCCCATCTCCAGAGGTCCCTTCCAGCTCCTATGATTGTGTGATCTATGAAAGTTATAAAGTACATCAGGACAAATTATATAATTTATTTCTTACAAAGATTAGGAGTTCCTTCTACCTCATTGTTCTATCCCTGCCCTACAGGTAAGATATTATCCACATGAGATTCTGGAATTGGTAAGAGAGATAGGTTTTAAGATGCTCCTAGCAGACTTCCTGGCACTTGTTTCTGAAGGACCTCTGGTTAATAGAAGCTGTTGAT